>JAODUK010008329.1:0-21193 GCA_027564635.1 Typhlichthys eigenmanni | reverse complement strand
AAAATGCATCAAACCATTCCCCCCCCCCCCCCCCCAAACATTTATATTATGGGCCACTACTCAGATTTGTAATAATATACAGTATACTACAGCGTTTTAGCATTTTCTGTATTGCATATGGCTTCTTTCTTTCTCTTTCACTCTCTCTCTCTCTCTCTCTCTCTCTCTCTCTCTAGCTCCCTGATTCTCTTTCTATTTCCCTCTTCCTTCTCTTGACACACATTGACTCCCCTCCCTCCACCCCGACATCCTGCGAGTTCTCCTCTCCTCCCATTCGTTCCCCTCCTCTCTCCGTCTCTCTCTCTGGCTGCCTGAGCTCCCAACGTGAGAGCGTTCAGCTCCCGCTGGCCTCCCCACTGCACTGGTGCTATGGCCGACTCTCCCCTCAACCACTCGTGGCCTTCCTTCTCCAGACTCTGGATGAAGAGATGGTCCTTCAAGAGAGGTATGTTGCTTTGACTGCTATATGCATCTGGTGTTTCTGCTTCGTTGGCTAGCAGATCTGTTGACAAGATATACCGGTTATGAGATGGACATGATTCCACGAGGCCGTGGGTGCACAACATGGGGCTTGGAATATGGACGTGCCAGTTCTCCTCTGACCTGAACACTGCCGTCTTTCTGCTCGTCTTCTACGTCACAGATGTTTTCCGTGGCAGCCAGAGAGTAGGCAGAGTGACAGTTAGTCTGCTAAGGATTTTGAATATCAGTGAGTCATTTCTAACGTGGTACCGAAAACAAAATGCCACGGGAAGATCTGAATGGGCGACTGTGTATAAAAGTAGCATCTAGAAGTTGTTGATTATTAAAGTTTTAAAGGTTTGCTTGGGTTTGTAGAGAAAACATTAGTGCTTTGTACACCAGAGCAACATCACGTCTGGTTTTATCTATCAAAGCAGCTTGTATGATAATCACACGCCTTCAGTGGAATACGATGCAGTGACTGTATGGAGGTGGTTTGGACCGAATCCTTTACATGTGTGGCCCTCATTGTTGTGAGACCCCCGTCCTATGAACGTCTGATCACCTGAGATATGTTAGATCCCATTTGTTTTGATGTGTGATCTGAGCCTGGATCTGACACTGTGGTGGTCACATAACCGAATGTCCACCGAATGGGGTGGGGGGGCATGTGATTACTCAAACGCCAAACTAGAAATCTACAGTGCAATAACCATGTAAGACGTTACAATGTGTTTCATTATAACGTTAACCCCAGTATAGTGATCAAATGACCATCTCACATAATGTTCCACGGTTTCTTGTGATTGTTATTCCGTGAATGTGCTCTGACGCTGTGGTCATTTCCTGCATGCTGTAACATCTCTCTTTCTCTCTGTTCTATAATACCCTTAATTTTGCTCCACATTACATTGAGATGAGGTGTAAACAGTGCAGTCAATTTGTTATCATGCAATCTGCATTACAAAGCAATTACGTTTATAGCACGACAGTACATAACTGTATAGAGTGCCCTTCTTTCAGCACTTTGATAACATGTATGTAAACAGAATGAGTACATTTGAATTATAAGGTACTAACAACACAATATAAAGCTTGTTTCACAGAGCTTCTGTCAAGAGGGAGAGCTATCATGTACACACATAAACACATACAATACTGTGCAGTATACACATGTGTGTGTTCTCAACACCTGGACAGACACTCACACACACACACACACATTGTTTCATCCGTCTGTGATGCAGTAGCCGATATGAAAGGAAGCCATAAAAGGCTACAGCAAGAGATCAGCAGTGTCTGTAGTAATGAATGTCTTAGTTTACACTTGACACAAGAGGGATTTGGACACAAACAAGCTCCAGGTCCTTTGGGGACAGTGCCGCCTGTCCTTGGACCATGTGCTGATTGAACCATACAGAATATACAGTAGATCTATATGTTCATCATTGTGTTTATGTGCGAGCATCTCTGGCTGAGGTGCATGGATGCTGTTGGCTCAGAGCAGGATATGATTCAGGCAGGGGAAGGAGAGGAAGGTCTGGCCTGCTTTTCATCTCACAGCAGCACTGTACACTACCTGAACTTACTGTCAACATCCTAGAGTCACCATTAGAGCTCTTTTTTAACCAGAAGGGTACCCAACACAGACAGTTCTGACATGTGACGCGAGACCCCCCAGGGTTCAAAACGCAATAACTAACACGTTTTACTGTGTTATAATTCGAAGACAATAGTGTGTAGGTTTTAATGGACAGTGGTTGTTTATGATTATGCTTTGCAATACGGTTGTGGCTGAACAAGTTTGAGAACAACCCCATTACGTCCTCCATTTTCAGTAGAAGCAAGATTGTATTGGATGTTAACCATGCAGCGGTAAATGAAACAAAACAGTCTCTCTGCACATACAAATAAACAATTCAAACCTCGGTACAGGCTAAAGCGGCTATAGCTTGCGAAAGAACAGACAACAATGAACATGGGTTGCACAACCCACAAGCATCTATTCCCAACATCGATAACCACACCATCAGCACTGTTAGTCACATGAACAGCATGGCAGTTAGCTTGTGTTCACTTCACACTGTTCCGATCACGTTGGTACAGGGATTTTGTCACTGAGGCAGACCTGATTGAACCTGGCTAAAACTAACCATGATACTCCCAGACCAGCTGTCAAGGTCTGTCGGCTAGCCTGCATAGACTCCTTAATCAAATGTACGTATGATCATGACGAAGACGTGGACACTTACACACTTTAATGTAAACCTAAACATAACCACTGCTTTACATGCTATAGTTAGTTAAAAACAGAAACATTATAACTATAGAGGACCGTACAGATACTTGCAACATAGACTGTACAGCTGTATAGGTCATATGGCTTGTGTTGACTAATAATGCTGTAGCAGCAAGCCGTGCCTTAAAGAGCTTCTCAGGTTCCTGAGCTGGGGGCTAGAAGCCCTGGCTCTTCTTGGCTGACATAGAGAAGAATGCTGGATCAACGCATGGTTGCCAGCGGTGACGGCGGTGTGTGGCGTCATGAGAATAAACTGACTGTTTATGCAATGGAAATGTAAAGGAGCCACTGAGGTTTCTTCCATTGCGCTGTCTTCAGCCAGTATGCTGTTTGTCCCCATGGAAACAAGCTATTGCATTACATGGCAGATGTTTCTAACTAGAGCCACCTATTTGACCTCCCAATCTTCATTCATTTGCAGGATCTGAGGGTAAGCCATGTAGCCCACGTGGTGGCTCTCTAAGTGGACAGCCTGGCGTCTCCATTGTGACTGCACTGACCTCCTCAGCCTCCATTGCTGAGGACACATGTTTTAGTGACACCAAAGTGGACCAGGTAGACCTACCCTATCAATCTTTAGGTTAAGAGTGGGGAGGCTTACAGTGTGTGTAGCAGAAGGTACCCTATAAAAATAACAAGGGCAATTGACAAAATGACACCCATAATGGTGTAATGAGGCCATAAAGTGGGCCTAATGCCACTGTGATGACACAACCCCATAGCAACAACTAGAATTGACTGATTGGTACTTGCTCAAACCATTGTGCTATATGGACATATGAACAACACTTAAAAAAACATGGAATGTGTTTGGTTCATTTTCATATTTCCCTCTCTTACTATCATTCCTGTCTCTTTTCTCCTTCTATCTCTGGCCCCATTGTATCTCCCTCCTTCCCTGCTGCCCTATGTGTCTGGACAGGACACCTGCTCTGAGGTCAGTGACTATGACTGTCCTGGGGCGGAGGTGAACAGCAGCGTGGAGGACCTTCTGAGCCTCAGCCCTTCTCTCCGGGAATCGGAATACTTCAAGGACCTGCAGGGCGGGGTAGCACCTCTACAGACTCCCCCGCCAAATACAGACACCGCCAGCTTGACCGAGGGATTCCAGATGTCCCTGAACACAGACGGCCACATCATCAGCTCCCCTGTTCCGTCTTCCCTGACCACCAAACCACCGCCAACCCCCTCCAGCGTAGAGTCTGGAAGAGGGCCTCTCTACGGACCCCATGCCAGTTTGGTGGTCACTCAGCTCGGCCCTAGTTTGAGCAGGACCGTGGACGACAGTGCCTGTGAGGATCCTGTAGTGGGGCTCAGTTTGACATTTGATTTGAATGGACTCATAGCGTCGGCAGCTAAACAGCTAAGTCCCACTGGAGCAGCTGGGTCAGAGGGCGTAACCATGGACGACAAAGAAGCAGAGCAACCCGATACAGACATGGAGCAAGAGGCAGACCCAGACCGCTTCCCTATCCTTGTCAGGTCCATGTCCACTTCCAGAAGACACAGCTGGGTCATCCCTGTGTCCCCTACTAACATGGGGAGGAGGTAGGATGGAGACACGTGGCTTACATGAGTGTCTATCACCGTCTGTCATCGTCAGTATAACATTAACTGTCACTGCTGAAAACAAGAAAGCTCCAGGGACTATTTTGAGTTAGTTTCGTTTATGCTATATTAAGAAATTAGAACTTCCTGCACACTGGTCACTGAGCTAACAGAGTTGACTGTGTAATTCAGTTATGTAAACTGTGGCTGAGAACTTAAAAAGAACACCCTAAACATGTATGGAACGCATTGACAAAACAAGTTCTAGTGCTGTCATAATTAATTACGTATAATTGCAATTAAGAAATTGCATATATTTACCTGTTCAAAATGTTACCTACAAGTGTTATATTTTTATAACAAGCTTTATGTACATGTTTATGCAAAGCTTTATGCAAATATTTGTATTTATTTCATTTTTAACAATATTTTTTATGTAATCGCTGTAATTGATTAGTTCCGATTAAATTCTAAAAAAATAACACGTTTAAACTGTTAAAATGAATGTCCATTGGCTCCTAATAGAAATGCAATAATTACCCTAAAGTATTCTGACATTGAGTGCTTCTGTTTTGCTAGGCTGAGCTTGGACACAACGGCCACTGACAGTGATGGAGACAGAGAGGATGAGGATGAGAGACAGAAAAGTCTCTTCCAGCCCATCCATCAGCAGTCAGTCAACTGCCCTGGTACAGCCCTGTGGGAGAATACAGGGTGTCACAGCCAACAAGGTGGTTGCAGAGCCAGTGGCACTGCCCTAGTGAGTCAAGGGGCAATGCCTCCATAACATAAAATGATGATATGATGAAGTGTACGAGAGGTCACCTATACTGTGTATACGGCTATAATATACAGTATCATAAATGGATAATAACTGTAAAAGCTCACAGAACAAACAAATACCATCGAGGGAGGCATGTGTTGTGAGCGGATTGTATTGGACTGTGTGGACATGCATAGGTGTCTTTGTTAAATGTTTAAATGGCTGATTTATTGTTTGTGTCTCCAATACTTCCAGAGTGGTGGTGTGTGCGCTAAGCAACTGTACTCGCGGTCAGACATTCTAGCCTCAGATGAATGCTCCCATACAGCACATGTCTCTCATGTTGTACACACATCAAAACAGGCTGCCAGGACAGATGGAGGTACAGAGAGTGTGTGTGTGGACATTTAAAAATGCACATGCATGTCCAGTAATGTATGTGTATTATTTACATTTCGTTCTTACTCGTTATTGGTGCCACAGGGGAGCTGGACTCTGATGACAACCTTCATTCTGCTGAAGGACGGAGTCGCATGTGAGTCCACAAGGTTGTTTATTCACAAGAATGCTGGTTACAAGCCCTTACCTGACATCATCACAGTGATTGGTGTGCAATGTGTCATTTATTAGCATTTCTTTATTTTACATTACTAGCTAGCGCAGGTGAACCAATGTTTAATTGGAGCCAAATGGATAGGCGGCTGCCATGCTTAGCTTATCATAGCTTGTGTTCTGTGAGGGTGCTGCTCTAGTCTGTAGGTATACTCTGCTATAGTGTGTAGGTATACTCTGCTATAGTGTGTAGGTATACTCTGCTATAGTGTGTAGGTACTCTGCTATAGTGTGTAGGTATACTCTGCTATAGTGTGTAGGTACTCTGCTATAGTGTGTAGGTATACTCTGCTATAGTGTGTAGGTACAGTATACTCTGCTATAGTGTGTAGGTATACTCTGCTATAGTGTGTAGGTACAGTATACTCTGCTATAGTGTGTAGGTACTCTGCTATAGTGTGTAGGTATACTCTGCTATAGTGTGTAGGTACTCTGCTGTAGTGTGTGGATACAGTAGTAGCCTGACACCTACACAGGGGCTTTTCTCATTCACTGCTGACATCCTCACCCTTACACATTCCTCTCTCTTAGCTCCTTAGAAGGCCCCTTACTCTGTGTGTGTGTGTGTGTGTGTGTGTGTGTGTGTGTGTTGGGGGCTCCCTCTCTAAACCACAATTTGACACAGAGCGACCATCAAACCCCTCGTCTTTCATCTCCTTTCCTGTCCTCTGTTCTGCTCTCGCAGCCCCGACATAGTCTCAGTGTCTTGTTTGTCTTAGGCTGATGGTACAGAAAGTCATACAGGAGCTAAGGCTGTACCACGGGTAAGTAAACATGCCAGGGAGGTCTGTTGGCCTCACTTGTCTTAAGAGCAGCAGGGCACACCGGGTTACAGGCGCAGAGCACTACAGTTGAGTGTGTTTATGGGTGGTTGTCAGTCTCTGTGTGTGTACGTGCGTGCGTGCGTGGCGCGTGCTTACTCGCGTGTACATGAAATTTTAAAAAAGCATCGCCCTCCATTGTGACATAGCATTGTTATTTACTGTAACCAAACCTGTCTAAAGTGGATGCTGACATAGGAAAACAATAGCAATGTTAACTGCTGCCTTGGCTACACAGCAATGTATTAATAACTAACAATTCAAGCATGCCAAACAAACACATTGAAGACATCCAGATTAGGTCAGAATTTGTCAGTGTTTCTATTCATGTGTTTCACAGAGCAAAGCAGCATGTCAACAACACTGATGTTAAGGTCTCTGGAAGTGTCACCTGGTATGAGTTCCTCTCGAATGAGTAAGTACAGTATATACTGTAGATCTCATATGGCGTTACAATTAATCTTCCGTACTTATCAGTGTTGCAGCACAAATATTATTGCCCATCACAAAGAAAATGCAGCTTTCAAGTAAATATCCAACCAAAGTGGAAGGTTCTGGTGATTGTTCACTGATCTAGGTTAGATAGCGTTTCCTTCCAAGCATATTATGTTATTTCTGTTTATCTTTGTGACCAGTATAACCATTCCGATAACTTCCCTTCACCTTATGATACATTGCATGAATGCTGCCTTTCAGAATGACAATGCATTAAAGGAAATAATGTCATCTGACAAGCCACAGATGACAGACATACAATATGACAAAGCCTACTAAATGGGCTCTGATGGACATTTAAATGATATTTTCAAATCTGTGGTTCAAATGCCCACTGGGACAAGCTATTTCAAACCTGAGGATGAGTTGATCCATGCATCTTAAAATGCATCTTTTGGAGTTTAATATTGTTTTTTCTGTACTTTGTCAGAAATGAGGAAGAAGAGGACCATGCAAATAAGGTAGAGAAGGGCACAAAAGTGAAGAGAACTCTTAGTTCTCTCAGGAACCGAGTGACTGGCTCATTCAACAAAGATAAGGTAAATCTCAACCACAAACAATCACCAATGCATGCTAACAAAACCTTTCAAATAAATGTTAAACATACTGAATGTATTGTTTACTGAATAATAAATTCACTTTAATAAAAAACAACACAAATAAGTTAACGCTCGATTGCTGAGACTGCATGCATCTAAGCATAGAAATCACACGTACATCTTTGCTATTTACAGTGCATGACACGCAATTACACATTTGTGTCTCCGTACACAAATGTTTCAAGCGAATATAAACGTTAGTGACTGACACATATAGTTCTATGGACCACGCACTAACACAAACCGTTGCCTTCACAGGGTAAGAACCGCGACAAGGAGCAACGGAAAGATAGGGGCAAGGAGAAGGAGAGCGAGCCTGAACGCAGAGTTTGTCACAACAACAATGGGCACTGGTTGGTGCCAGGCTCATTCTCCAGCTGTGCCACCTGTTCACTGTGCACCAAGCCGCTGCAGAGAAAGCATGGCCTGCAGTGCATGAGTGAGTAACACCACGTGCACGCTCGCCCACGCATGTGTCGCAGGTGCTCGTAGTGCATGTGCACACTACACACCTCGTTTCCATGTAATTGCCTGATTACATATCACAATGCAATTTGCAGTAAGAAGCACATACTGTAGGTGTTCTGTTTCTATTGATACGCACAGTAGAAACACAAACCTGATGTATTTTACACACCGCTATAGTTTCGGCACTTTGCATTCTCTTGCCGGTATTGTAAGGCCTATTTCTTCATCCACCCTTGTGGCATGGCTGTACACAGGATGTTCCAACACTGCATGGTGCCTGTGTGTCATTCACATCACTCCTATATACTAGCATGCAGGTCAGCTGATAAACTCTGCATCTGATGAAAGCCATATGACAAGTATGTTTGACATAGTGGTCCGAAGTGTACAGTGGAACATATCAGTTTGACAATATTTCACAATTTTGCTATTGGTTTAGTGGTTAGTAAAACATACATACTATCTGCATTGAACTTTGTGCAAAGGTATAACATCAACATATTGTCCCTACTGTACATTATGGAATCTTCTAATTTTCAACAACATGCTTTTGAGCCAGGATCTTTTTATTTAACAGTAATATGTTTGTATCACACCACTAGTGAGATTATTACAATCCACAGACTCTCTTCCATTAAGTCATGGGGATGTTGGAGGGAATTCCTCTTTAGAGAGCCTGGTGCATGTAAACACATGGGGTACTCTGCTATTAGGAGATCTAGTTTCAGTGTCCATTTCACATCACTAAATAATGTTTACAACAAGTGGTGGAAACAGAACTAACTACCAACCAGGATGGTTCACCGTGCATTTTAGTATCAACATTTCTCTTTTCAAATAAACATTTTAACAATGAGTAGGCCTACTACTAAACCAATTCAGGAACATGATTGTAAACTAAAAGTTGGTTCTAACATGCTCCTTGGGGTGAGACAAGACAGCCCTGAAATAGCCAGAACATTCAAGTCCTGCAGTCAGAAAGGGACCTAATGCATGAATGTTTTGATTAGTGTCTTATTAAACAAAAGGTGTTCTGGCATATTTCACAATGCACGAGGAACCTCACACATTCGAGTGCTTGACTGCTACTGCTGCTCTTTTAATTTAACATTAACCAGTCACTGCATTGTTGTATTGATAATGTAGCACGGACACACGCACGACACACACACGCACGCGCATACACTAACAAAACTAATATTATGATCAGGATATTATATGTAGGCGTATAGATGCAGAACAATGTGTAAATAGGCCTACTGCTTTAATCTGAGCCCTACCCTTAGGGGGGTATCAGCCTAGAATCAGACAGTGGAATGTGTATCTTGTATGCCAGAGATTGTTCCCACTGAAAAGAGTAGGACAGAACTGGACAAAAGTGTGTGGATTAGAATACTAGTTAGTATTGATCTCAAGTACAGACGGGTCTGACTCATGGACAAAGAATGTTGTACTGTACGGTACCTGATGGAGAGAACAGACAGTTTTACTGATACGGTAAGCAGTGTTGCTTCTGTAGTCTCGGGATCAGGTGGATAACTCCCGTTGTTTCTCTTAGCGGACTTCTCAGACATATGTGCTAGCCAGCCCGCTAATTCTACCCCATAATAATCCAGAGATCTAGCTGTTATATTTTGGCAATTGTCTGGAAAATCGACAAGCAAAATACAACAGGTTTGTACACATGCTGCTCTTTTAAAACTATGTTATTTAGATCATAGTTACGGCTGTTCATTTGCCAGTTAGCTTGTTAGCCCGAAGCTAGTTAAGCATTGCACCCCGCTTCAATCCAAACAAAACAAGGTTAGCTAGCTGGTATGCTATTATATGTTGGTAATTGCTAATCGTGGATGTCTATTAAGCAAATTAGGGATGTGAAGTGCGGTCAGTGGATCTGGTCTTTTTGATACACTTTATTATTTACGTATTCGTTGCTACATTTCTAAAGTCTTGCTTGTGGTGTAGTTCAACAGGTGGTAGCTGCTAGAGCTTCCTAGTCGCTTTTTCCTGTACGATAGTTGCACGCCAGCGTTGCATGCTTTTTCCTCCAGAAGAAGTAATTTATTAAAGAAGTAAAGATATTACATTTGACTGTCTTCGTTTTAATGAAACACCTGCTTGCTAAATATTCCTATAGGCATCCATAATTTATGGGTGAGTTTAGCATACTTACTACTATTATGCTATGTATCCTGTATTGTAACCAAGCGTGTCGTGTTCCTGGATGCCTTGTTGTGTTTTTTGAATAAAGCAAAGTTACAATTATTACTAAACTACAATGGTGATATTCAGTGTCATCCTATAATTGTCATAGTTATGATTGTGCATTTGAGCAGTCCGTTAAGGAAAGAACATTGGCCTACTAGTAGGAGGCCAGTGGGTGACCAGTCCCAGCCTCTCTTCACCTCTATCTCTATGGATTGGTCACATGGTGCTAATTGTGCTTGGCATGTCTGCTCAGTGCATAACCGCCTACTCCAGTGACTTTGGCTCTCACCCTGTTCACCATGTTAGCATTCTGCTTCTCCATGCATCACTGGTTTGCCCTCCTTCAGGGCTTTCTCTCTGGCTGTATTTCCTACTGAGTTGACCCTGTCTTTATTGTCTTCTGATTTACAGTACCTATCTTGTTGTTTGATAATATCATAGCCCATTTGCCTAACTTCTAGTGAAGTAGACTAGACACGTTGTTTTGAATACAATGAAATATCCTAATCTGCATTAATGTTTAGATTATTTCATTTATGTATGTCTAATCTATATATTCATATTTCTAGATTAGATATAGATTATTTCATTGATGTATATTTTATCTATAGTTTACTATATATACATCAATGAAATAATCTAGACAATAATGTAGAAATATAGATATTTCTTAATTCCGTTTAAACTCTATATGACGTATTGTGATTAGAGTATTATAAAGATGGCTTGTGCAAAGATACTTTTTATGAGCCTTTATGAGATAATCTGTCTGATTGAGCCAGCTATCCTGTTTAACATTATGTCATATGTAATATCTTTATGCCTCGGTTTGTTAGGGTGTTTAGTCTGTATTGTACTGAACACATGCTCATGCAACAAACTGTACACTCAATGTCAGTTGTAAGACCAACAGAGTTCATTTACCTGGAGTCACTGAACATTACTTCATTTGACCAGACTGTCACCTGACACTGAGCACAAATACTGCTGCATACATTCAGTCTTGTTAATCTGCCCAATACAGTTCCCTTTGCTGAAATGTTGTAACACAACTTTAGACTGGTATCGTCACATAATGTTTCATTGTGTGTCACTTGCATCCTTGCATTTCATTTTAATTGTCACTATGTTGTGTACTTTATCTTGTCTTGATAGTGTAATCAAAACATAATTATAGTATCTTGGGTGAGGAAGTTAAGACTGCACACCTTGCAGTTGGCATCTCTGGTGATGTAATTCCTGTGTGTAGTGCAGTATGTGTTCTCTCCCTATAAACAAACACAGGCCCACACATTCTTTACTTGGGCTAAGAGTGGCACTGGTAGCCTAGGTGCTGGGTGCTATGACCTATGAATGCTATCTAATAATTTTTACCTACAATGCTGAGAATCTAGAGCCTAATAATATGATGAATTGTAACATCCTGCTTCTCGCCTACAAGGCCCTTCATGGCCTAGCACCCTCTTACCACACACCTCATCTCATAGTCTGCACTCCTCAAACCCTGGACCCTGCACCATGGGGGACCGGGCTTTCGTTGTCGATGCCTCTAAACTGTGGGACTCTCTCCCTACTGAAACATGCATGTTTCAGTAGGGAGAGAGTCTTTCTAATCATTTTGAAAAACAGACTCTAGAAGACTTATCTTTTCAGACTAGCTTTTCCCATGGCTTAGCCTGGTTATAATTTAGCGCTGGTCTTTGGGTTTTTTGTGATTACTGTTTTATGTTTCAACTTTGTTGTACACAGTGTCCTTGGGTTTCTTGAAAGTAATTTATTATTGTTGTTGTTGTTGTTGTGGTTGTTTATTTTATATTATAGGCATACACACTGCATACATAGTTATATTGTTGCAACAATTACAGTGTGTTGTCAAAACCCTTTGGGTATTAAACATGTTAAGAATAATAAGTAGTCACATCTTAAATAGTCTTTGACTATTTACTTTGTAGTCATTGACTACACAGTACAACACTACAGGGAAGCAGTAATGGAACAATGGACAGAATTCAGACTTGCCTTGGTTGATTATTCACTGGAACGTATTACTGAGATGTAAAACATTTGTAATGTCAGCAGTGTCACTACAAGTCATATCAAAGTTACACAAGTTGGGGATGTTTTACAGCTTCAAATAACATGTAAATAACAGTGGATCCACCATCTTGAGCAGGTACAAAATCTCAGAACGCAAAGTGCAGTTTCACATACAGCCAATGGTAATGTCAAAAAGTAGGTGGAGTTACGTATGTAATTGCACACTAATTATTCTATAAATCCAGTAAATGTCTCACTAAACATGACATACTCTTCACCATCACCAATTTGGGGAAAAAACAAAAAAAGTTAGACAACTTAAGATGTGTGTTTATCTTTATGGCTCAGCCTTAATTAATTTTCCCATGATTATTCTCTGGTTTGAATTTGTCAAATGTCAGTTCTGTGTTCACTACACCAGGTATCATTAAACTGCTTCTTCTAAGCCTGCTTCCTGTGTGGTAGACTAGTTGCCAGTCAGCAGCTGTTGGGTGTGGTTGCGGTGTTGATGGTTGCTCATGTGGCAAGATAACCAGAATGCTGATCTGACCTGCCTTATATCTCACCAATAACATCTCTTTCCAAACAATAGCCTAGTTCTAGTCCTCATGTGAACAGTATAGCCTTTGCTGACCATCAATTGGTCAGCCATGATCAATGCGGTATGACCAATGTTGTCTTTCTTACTTAAGATATTTTGTAGGCTTCAGCTCATTTATCTGTGTGTGTGTGTGTGCAAACAAATGTTAACAGTGTACGATCTGTCCTTGTTTATGTTTGTTACTTATAGCTAAGATAATTGTATTGTGTGCACCACATGCAACATCCCCCACAGGAACATATTGCACACTTTTCAAACCCATACTGGTATTGACCAATGGTGTTGGCTCATTCCTGTGGCTATAATGTACTATAAAAACTATAATGTAATTATAGTTTTAGATGATGAATACATGTGCACATTAATGGTAGGTAACACCTAATTTATTAGCAGGGCTGGTCAGAACCTAACAGGAGTGACCTAGTGCAGGCAGCCTTTAATGAAAAATATGTGACTACCTAGTAGTGGGTCACAATACTGGTGTTGTTGTCTTTCTCGTTGTCCTCATAACATTTTGCCCATATGGATTATTGATGTGCTTGTATGTACTGTATCTTAAAGTGATAGCTTGTGGTTGAAACTTGGTGCTGAGTGGCTACCATAGTGTGGGTGCGCGCGCGCGCTAAAGCCAGTGGGCGGGACATTAGGGGTTCTCCGGTTGATATTACACAACCAGGGACTGATGGTGCTTTTTTAAATGTGTTTTTCCCCAGATAGGATGGAAGCTAATGATTGAACAGTATAGTCTTTATGTCCCTCTTAAATGAGTGAAAACGATCTGCTCATCACCCTGGTAATTCCCTTAGTCTAAATATAATATTAAATCTGGAGGACCGGAAGTGCAATCACTCTTCTGCATAACTGTTGTTTCGCGTTACACATGATGGTTATTTGATTTACTACACTATGGCCTTCCTTTAGCTTGAACCAGTCTGGCCATTCTCCTCTGACCTCTCTCATTCACCCACATTATTTGTAGTGTACCCTCTAGAGACTGTTGTGCAGAACGTCTCAGGAATTCAGCAGTTTCTCATACTCTACCCTATCTGGCACCAGTAATCCCTTACTGTAGGTCACATTTTCTCCCTGTTCCGATGTTTTGGTCTGGACACCAACTGAACCTCTTGTCTACGTGCTATTTTGCTTTAAGTTGCTTCCACATAATATACTGATTATGTTAACAGGCAGGTGTACAGATGTACCTACTTATAAAATGTGTTTTTTTAATTGTCTTTTTTTGAGAAAAACAAAAACAAAGGTCCTACTAGTTTTATTCCTGTTCTTTCAGACTGTGCGGTAAATGTCCACAAGAGCTGTAGGACTCTGCTCGGAGAGTGCAACAGCTTCAAGAATAAGGTAAAGGTTTATATATTCACGTGCTAGTTGTTAAACTGTATCAATGGAATCATTTTTTGTGGAATTAAAGAAGTGTATTAGATTGACATAATGCTATTTTGTTAATGCATCATTATCATATTATTGCTGTCTGCTTTTAGAGATTTTAATCATGAGCTGGTTGTCCCTTTTACATCAACATCTTTACAGATGTTGATGTAAAAGTAATATTCAGCACTTTCAAACATCTTAATCAGAGCTCATGATTCAGTGTTGTTACTCTCCACACAGAGAGATTGTCTACCAAGAACACCATTATACCTTGGTAAGTCAAACAAGCTCAAGCACATACACACACACACACTACACACACGCACGTGAAAATGATTACACCAACCTCTGTCTCTCACTCAAAGGAAGAACGCAGCAGGGGAGGATGTATACAATGATATTTTGCTTGGCTACTATTCCCTGAGTGTCAAATTAATGTTCTGCGGTGTAGCTCCCTCCCAAAGGGTTTACATGAGATTAATGAAATTTACAGTGTCTCAGACTAACCCTGAAGACAGCTGTATCTCAGTCTGCATGCATGGGTGCACAGCATGTATTTATATGTCTGCATCTATGTATTGGCTACCTGCCAATTTTAAGGAATTCAATATAGCCTATATTGAGGCCAGTGGTCATTACCCAGCGAACAAGAAATGTATATTTTCATATAGATTGCCTGTTTATTTGCTATAATTAAGTGATTTTCAGTCATTAAATAAGATTACTGATAATCAATAACAAGCTTTATATATAATCTTGTTATTTCTCTCTGGGCAAATCCACCTGGCCTCTCTCTGAACAAAAATTAGCTCATTATTCAACAAAAATATCTTTACCTTTATCTTGTTTGCTTGCTTTAGAGGACAACTTGTTATTTTGAAAGGGTTTGGTGATCAGCCTCAAATTGGCATTTTCTGTTCGAGTAATATTGTGGTTTGGAGATCTTTAAAAAAAAAAAAAAAGCAGGTCTTATAAATACAGATTGGGCAAAGTGGCGTTGACCATTATTAAGTGAAAATGAAAGTATTGAAAAGATGCTGTTTCTTGCCACAGGAGACTGCAGAGTAGCAGGGAAAATAAGCTTAGGTTAATCTCCTGTAGAGGTTGTTATTGTCTTCAGAACAGCTGGAGCCCTCTCTCTTACACCTGAGATCTTCTCACCTCTGGCTCCAGCCAATCAGTGGCTAGGACAGGGGGCCGGGAAGTGAGCAGAGACAGACGGTTGGAGAAAATAGAGAGGGATCAATAGAGCATCGGTAATGTTTGGGGTGGCATCTTTCTAGAAGCTACTAGACTTCATCACAACCATGGGTGGGTCTCTATATAAAGCAAGCGAACTGAGCTAACTGCTCATCTTTCACTTAGCGTCAGCCAATAGGAAAACTACAACATCTGCACTTTTGTATTCTGAAATGAATTAGTCTGAAGGCTCCAATCGACTACGCCTGCGGCTGCCGTTCTATCATTTGGATTTGGACTATTGAAATACTATTGGACTATTGAGTGTGCCTGTCCTGTGGGGTCATAACGCATGGAGCTGGGTGTAAGCACTAGCACTAGCCGAAGCAGGGCCACCCTCCGAGGTCACTCCAGGGGTGCGAGACACTGCTCCTCCTCCACCCCCACCAGCACCTCCTCACCTTGGGCTCTGTCGAGCCGCGTCGGGGTCCGGGTGTTGATGCACCGCGACCTGATCACCTGCCGCTTCCTGAGGTCCCTCCCTCGCTCCTGGCTGAAGAAATGCTGCCATCTGGGACAGCAGCCCGCCCGCTCCTCCTCTTCTTCCTCCACCTCTCCTTTTCCTCCGTTTCGCTGGTCGGGGTCCCAACTCTCGATGCCCGCCGGCCGTTTCCCGTCGGCGTTCCCCTCACCCGCCTCTCCTCTGCCTTCTCCAGCGTCTAGAGAGCTGGACCAGTCGGCTCCGGCGCCGCCCCAGGCCGCGGATGGCTCCCCGGGTTTGCCGCGTGCCAGCTCCGGCGCGACCCTGAGCTTGCGGGGACCCAGTGCTCAGCCCACCTCGGGCCACGCAGCCAGCAGCAGCTCCCACGCGCCGGCCTTCTCCTCCAGCTTCGCCCTCAACATCCGCCGCAACAGCAGCTCTGGGTGGGTACCGCTGCTGTGTCTGTACACCCCCGCTGTGTCTGTACACCCCTCTGCTAGCACCAGTCAGGCACCCAAGCTCTTCACATGCGTAGCTTGAAATTAAATTATCTTCCATGACGTCCTTGGCCAAAATACACGGGTCGGAAAAATTACTAACTTTAATGTTAACATACAAATCGAGTGTGTTTTTCTTTCTCCATTTTGATAATAGGTAATATATTTGGTTGCTTTGTTGGAAACAAGATAAAATTGTTAAACAAGATATTTTCTCGCTTCAAACCATAATATTATGTATGTAAATCATGGCTATTTTTGAATCCTGTATTTCCAGGAGGGTGTATAATGATGATGGTGGTGTGATTTGTTTCTTCTGATGATACTTATTTGAAATGCAGACTGTAGACTATGTTCATACTATGTGCTTTGGCTGCTGTGCACCGCATACGGTTGTATTTCTGACCTCATCCAGCTGGCTCACCGTTGGTTTGTTCATCATTAGCAGGCGTCAAGCTAGCTCATTGCCAACAAGCACGTGACTGTCCTCCCTCAGGTCCATCCCCGGGGAGATGGATGAGACGGACGCCTTCCGCATCAAGCGCTTCAGCGAAGACGCGGTGTCCATCGCTCCCTCGACGAATGAGTCTATCATCGTAGAAGGTGGGTTGTCTGAAGCACAGAGGAATATGAGCTGTAGTCATCAGATGATGAATAGAGGACAATGCATTTATTGTCATGATTTCCTAATACAAATGAGAAAATCTCATCAAGTGCCATTAAATTGTGTCTCAATGCCCAAACAGTGATTATCGCTTCCCTCACTACACAACTTTATTTCCTTCTTTTGTTTAAATTCAAGCACCTGAATTCAAGCACTTGTAATACATTTGTTTTGTTTGTTTGATGACCTATCCATTAGAGGCGTTTCTAGACAGCGGGGGAGAGTGTGGTGTGTGTTGGGGAATCAGAGATTAACCCTACAGATCTCATTACACTGGAGTCTGTGGGGGAGAGCCTTACTGGCCCGTGGAGCTGTGATATCTGCCTGCAGCTGTGTGGCTGTGTGTTTTGCATTTGACCTGACTGTAGATGAATAGTGTAAAATGGAAAAGCTAGGAATGTAAATGAAGCAAGTGTATGATTTTGGTTTGAATGTATTTTATCATCATTTCAATTCGTCATCTGGGACTTTACTGGGCAACATTACCTGATATTAATTGGATGCGATTGTATTACCATGGCCCATTATAGCCTTGCTTCCTCCCTCAGATGCTCACTATGCAGCCGTCCGCCTTGACCTGGAAGCAGATGCCCAGGACCTGGAAGTGGAGTCCTGGAGCCTGGCGGTCGACCAGCTGTATGTTAAACAGCACACTAAAGACATGGTGAAGAGACAGGATGTCATATATGGTGAGTGTATTGCTTACTTGTTGTTAAAATCAGGTGTTCCCAAACATATTTGTGCCAAGACCCACCTAGAGAGGACTAATCTATTGAGAGACCCACCAAACACCAAGTACTGGCAACGTCATTTTCAAAAACCTATCCATTTAGCTAATGTTGTATCTCTGTGTGCGCCAAATATTTTTGAGCAGAGCGCTCAAGAATCTATTGTATGCACGCGACTAAATAAGATTTCATCCAATCAGGAACAAGTAGGCTATTTTGCCACAACCTTACTCACGACCAATGAGTGTAACAACATTATAGTAAAGTGCAGAAGCCTTTCATTGATATTCTTCATTCCTTCAATGGCCGCTTGCAATGTTTGCAACCCACACACTCCCACTCAGTAACCCACCTGTGGGTCTCGACCCAAAGTTTGAAAACCGCTGGTTTAGTTCAGGTGCGCTGTGTGTCATTTCAAGCCTGCTTCTAGGACAGTGTGCTCCCTAGCTCTGTGCTGGGTCGATGCCTCTATAGGGATGGTGAACTGTACCCAAGACCTGCGTCTTTTTCCCACAGAGCTGATGCAGACTGAGATGCACCATGTGCGCACTCTGAAGATCATGCTGTGTGTTTACGTGCGGGAGCTGAAGGAACACCTCCAGATGGAACCGGCCAAGCTGGACTGCCTGTTCCCCCGCCTGGACAACCTTCTGGAGCTCCACACGCACTTCCTGTCCCGTCTCAAAGAGCGCAGGCGTGAGAGCCTCCAGTCGCCCAACGACAAGAACTACTTCATCCACGGGCTGGCTGATATACTCATCGCACAGGTAGGGACATACGGCATACGACATAATAGAAGTAACCGATACATTCTGCTAAAAGAGAGAGTTGAGGAAAAGCACCTTTGGTTTGTACTTTATTTTAAGTAATAAATACTCCAACATGCGCAGTCATCCCAATCACCAAATGCATGTGAGCAAAGCATTTTCAAAACGTGTTGCACTTGTTGTCCCATTGTCGCACATGTTCGAGTTCATGTTTGGTTTAGCTCAGTTCACTGAAGCAGACGTGTCTTTGTTCTGCAGTTCTCCGGTGAGATCGGAGAGAGGATGAAGGAGTGTTACGGCGATTTCTGTAGCCGCCACAACGAGGCTGTTGGCTACTACAAAGAGCAGCTGCAAAGCAACAAGAAGTTTCAGAACCTCATTCGAGTAAGAGCATCATTGCACGTTATCTACTACGCACATGCGTATTTAGTTGTACGAAACTGTTGTGTGAAACGGAAACGCAGTCGTTTTAGAGAAATGTATCCCCGATTTTTCAGAAAATCAACAACCTCTCTATTGTACGGAGGTTGGGGGTGACAGAGTGTGTTCTCCTCGTGACACAGCGCATCACCAAGTACCCAGTATTGGTGGAACGCATCCTCCATAACACTGAAGGTACAACATGACACCCCAGTGTGCCTAACATGTGTATCAGGTGTAGAGTCTGTGGTTAGATGTGTGAGGCTCACATGTCTGTTGGTTTTGTCCTCAGCTGGTACTGAAGAGCATGAGGAGCTGATCCGTGCACTGGGCCTCATCAAAAACACCATAGTCCAGGTGGACGCGCTGGTTAACCTCCACGAGAAGGCCCTGCGGCTGCAAGACATACACGGCAAGATGGAGCCCAAGGCGCTGGGCAAAATCAAAGATGGACGCGTGTTCCGCAGGGAAGACCTGGCGCCGGGCCGCAGATGTCTGCTGCACGAAGGAAGCGTCAACTGGAAAGCTGCGTCTGGCAGACTCAAAGGTGCCAGGCTCAGTACAAGCTAATACCTTACTATTAGCAGTGTGCTTAGAACTTCCATTCAGTTGGACATTCCGATGGTTTTCCCTCACGATAAGGTTTACCTAGTTCCATTGTTTACTGTTTTTATTGTGCATGTGAACCTGTATGTTTATTTCCGACAGATATCCTAGCTGTGCTGCTTTCAGACGTGCTTTTGCTGCTACAAGAGAAAGACCAGAAATATGTGTTCGCTACTGTTGTGAGTATCCATCAGTCCATCAATATCAATATTTACTGTAGCCAAAATGAAAGGTTATCACCAGCTACTTGAATGATTTATGGCCAATTGAATGAGCAATGGTATTTGGCTTGCTAACCGTTAAACAAATCCTTTATGTTTACTAAATACAGTCAGCAAAAGCACCAATCCAGCCCAGGATAATTTATCAAATTCTAATATAAATAACTTTGAATAAATCTCCCCGTATCTTTTTGTTTGGACTGACTCCAGCTGTGCGTTTTTTAAATTTCCGCTTCATTCCCAGGACAACAAGCCGTCGGTGATCTCCCTCCAGAAGCTGATTGTCAGGGAGGTGGCCCACGAGGAGAAGGCCATGTTCCTCATCTGTGCCTCCTCCAACGAGCCTGAGATGTACGAGATCCACACCGCCTCAAAGGAGGAGCGCAACACCTGGATGACACACATACGGCAAACTGTGGAGAGGTAGATGAATAACCAGCCTCAGTCGTCTTTCAGCACAGGGCTTCCCCCTCAAGGGGGGGATGTATTCAATACTTTTAGACTTAATCAAATATGCCTCATTATATTTTCACTCAAAGAAGTGTGTTAAACTGCTTGAGAATTCTTGATATGGTGCATATATTGCTGAGGACTGACTGCACATTTTCTGTTAATGGATCTAACAAATAACCATGTCTGACCCTGTTGATGTGTACTTCCTTTTCCATCACCACCTTCTCCTGCTCCTCTGCCTGTCTTCTCCATAGCTGCCCACACACTGAAGGGAGGCTGTTCAGTGAGGTGGAGGAGGCACGGGCTGCCAGGTTCAAAGAGTTTCAAGGTAATACATTCAACAGTAGCACTGTCAATATTTGGCCACTAGGGGGTGCTATCACATCATTACATTGCTAAATAATTTGTCTACCCTTGAATTTTTGAAGGATCAAATTTGGGAATACTTGGAATAATGCTAGGAATGCTGTGTGATTATGATGTTGACTTTTAAACATGTATATTTGTTTTCTTTCCAGAGCGTCTGACCCAGAAGGATGCAGTGATCGTCCAGGCTCTCGCTGAGAAGCTGCAGCTGTTTGCTGACATCGCAGAGACAGTGGGCGGTGTGGAGGACACGGCCTCTCGCTCCAGACTACTGCTCCGTGGAGATGCCTCAGATCTACAGCAGGGGGAGACGCTGCTCAAAGGAGCAATCACTGAGGGTAGGTGCACTCCTTACAGACTAACCTATATTGTCTATTCCACTTTTGTACCTACCCATTATGCAGTATAAACTCCCACCACCATGCTTGACTGTATGCAAGACACACTTGTCTTTGTACTCCTCACCTGGTTTCCGCCATACACGCTTGACACCATCTGAACCAAATAAGTTG
>JAODUK010008328.1:0-56945 GCA_027564635.1 Typhlichthys eigenmanni | reverse complement strand
TGACTAACAATGTCCTAAGCACATAAACTAATAAACTACAATGCTTTAGCCATTTACATTTGCTGGTTTTATAAGTACATTGATCGAATGTCAATTAATGACATGTTTAATGACACTGCCTGTGCCTGATGTGGCAAAGCATTGCTTGCTGTTGAGCTGTAACAATGCAAATCCAGTTAAGGATTATCTGCAATTTAGCAAGATGTGGAATTGCGTTGAACCTTAGCCATGTTGTGTAATAGCTGTGAAGACATTTAGATTTGGATTTTCAGTTTTCATTTTAATAAGCCCACCTAAGCAATGTCTGTTTTCATCCAATTATTTCTTTCTTAAATCAAATATCATTATCCATTAGGAAATGTGTGTCAGAAAACATCAGTCTGCTAATATAATATTCCAGTCTTACACTTTTGCATTCTACAAGCCTTTATTGAATTGAGAAGCAGTGCTATTTGCTTATGGCTGCTGACAGCAGTCATAATCAGCATGCAACACGGTGTCAATGTTTTCTTATAACCCTTTGACAAGGTGCCTCATGGTCATGAGTCCCAAGATACATATAAGGTTCATATAAGCCAACACATCTGCTAAAAGCAGCAACATGTTGTAATCTTAAGCAACAATGCACAAGTGATGGAAAACAGTTTTTCATCTGGAGGGTCCTGGGTTCAAGTTCCTGTGACAGAAAACATCTGCTATGTGAAATACTATAAATATAAGTCCTCTAGTCCAATGATATATTGTAGAAGGTTGGGGAGGGGGATAGGTAATATTAAAATGTGGATCAATTAAGAACACAGGGATTTGTTTCAGATTATATAATTGGCAATAATAGCCGAATGTCCCAATGATCTAACGCATACATGTCGAGGTGACATGCTACAGCATAGCATTCTGTAGAGAACCACTGCAGTATAGGGTGAGATATCTGATCAGATTTGCTGAAGTGAACATCCCTCGCCTCTCTTCCTAAATAAATCACTGTTTTCATTCCCCTTCCCCCACATCTCCAGCCCACACACTAGAAGGAGCCCATTTCCTGACTGTATGCCCTGCAGTTTCCTGCGTTTTCTTTCAGAAAACACGGTGTGCACTGCCCGTGTCTAAAATATCCTCCAGTCTTTCTGGTCAGTTATTTCTAGGTCATAACTCAGGCAATTTTACCTGTATAAATTACTGGTTATTCTCTGGGCATCCTTTGTAATGATTTCTAAAAAATAAAAAAAACAAATGTGGAATTTTTTGTTTTAGAAAGGTTTACATTACATTAGTGTTGCAGGTAACTTTGGACACATCCAACTTATTTGAGATGGAATACATCAGTTCCAATCCAATGTAGCCTCAAGGTAATTTAAAAGCTCAAGTTGCACATGGAGTCAGTTTGACTTGTCAGGCTTGTTATAAGCTATATGTTGCAGGGCTCTGAGGACAAAGGCCTGGGTGCTCTCTCCAGATGGCCAGGGGTGTGGCAGCCGCGTGTTCAAGCCTTGTACTATACGCATTGGCGGACTGCTCTGGGCCTTCACAGATGCTACTCTTTAAACGATGCCTCTGACATTAACAGCAGTTAGCACACTGCTGTGCGGCCTCTCTTTACAGCTGTTGCGCAGGCTACTTCATAGGCTACATTAGCTGAGCGAGAGGCCACTCGAGTCAATGGACTTACCCCAGACCCATCCGCTTTCTCCACTTGTCCCCTCATATGGAGCATTGTACCTGATTGATCAATCTAATGACGTAGCATGTGAGACATGTGTGTGGGACCACTAGGGCTTTAGCCTCAGTTTAAGACTAGTAGACTAATATCTAGGAACAACACATAGAGCAGCAAGAAAATGATTCATAACATTATTAACCTTATCTTTAGTTATGTTGATAATCTGATTTGACTTGTTTAATATATTTGCAATACATTTATGCAGTTTTTTCCCAAATACTGACCCATTTTGGAGTGGTCTCACACTGCTGCTAAAAGAGCATCTGAAATGTGTTTATGACAGAATAAGTTTGCCACATGCTTTAGAATGGACAGGATGTCTGCTATGTGTACATTGTTTTGTTATAGAAAGCTGGTAATTTAAACCAGTTATTATTTGCTTTATTCCATCCAACATTTAATTGTGAGAATCAATTCTCCGTTCGCTGAAAGACCTCTAAAAAAGTCAAATAAAAATGCATGTCTGTATCGGTTTTCTTAAAGCCAGTATGCTGCCTGTCTAGACTGCGCGTCTGTAACCAATCCTGGCTGTCTGGCCAACAGTGACATATCATATATTTTCAGGAGACAATCCCTTTATTTATATGTGAGTTAAATATGCTCAAGGGACACCATTGGAGATTGCGTATCATGCAACCGGAGTGCTCGGCAAGACTGACACAGGGCTGTTACTCGATTCAAACTTGATTAGAACAAAATGAGGAATGACTGCTCTCGCTGGTCTGCTTTGGAGGGGGTGAAAAGGGGTTGACAGCCCAAACAGCAATCCTGGACTCTGCATCAGAGCATATTCAAGGAGAGGGTGCAGACTTTCTAACCTGGAATAACAGAAGTAAAGCTGTAAGAAGAAGTAAGCCTTCTCTTAACTTCCTATTAAATGAAAACATCTGATGCAGTCAGTCAAGTCAAGACATGCTCTCCCCTTATGTTCTCACACATGATGCCCCCAGCTGAGAAAGAGGCTAACAGGAGATGTAACACTGACCAGAGGGCCAGCGAATGTGGGCCGATCCATTTCACTTAAGCATAGGGGACTCGGAGAGGTTAATCCTGGACTACTTGCATTGCTCTTGAGTTTCTGTCTCTCCTGTTTCGTGGTCTGGTTCCCCTTCTCTCTCTCCTTCTCTATCTACTCTCCTTCTATCTTTATCCCTCTCTATCATTTATCTTGCTCTATCATTGTTCTCTCTTTTCATACAGAAGTTCTGATCATGTGAGAACATGGAGCTTATTATCTAAGAACCTGGCACAGCTAGTCACAGATACAATCTGCCTCAACCCCTAATGGATTTTCTATTTCACTGTATCACAGTGCGTCTACAGTGTTACTGTGTGCACGGCGGTGGGCCGTCTTCTGCATTAGGACCGACCACAGGATCCTGTTCACCATTTGATTTCATTACAGATGGAAGTGAACATTTAACCACATCCTCTCATGCACGCCACAGCACTGGCCAAGAGGAGACAGACACTGTGCATCACTCATAAATAAGACCGGCAGTGCCCGCAGTGGAACAAATAATGCTTACTTTGCCACACTGATGGTAGATTTATTTCATCAGTCATGCTGGCAGTGGCTGTGGATGGATGTCATTACATGGACTTACACACAGCAGCCTACTGAAGATCATTGCGAGATATGAGATTGCGGATGGTAATTAAATGAAGAATACTTATGAGGTTTTTCTGTTTTTTTTTTTCTTTCTTCCAAGAGGTCATTTACTGAATCACAGAAACTGGCCTAATACATATTTTGAGTGTCTTCTTTCTTCTCTTTATTATGATAGATATTATACTTTCCTAACCTGGTGTAACGTAAAATTCGCTTTGTGAATAAGGTCTGGCAACGCTCCATTGGAAAGTGTTAACAGTTGTTTCCTCCTGTTGGGCGTAGACCTCTGATTGATATTTAAACAATTGGACAGCGTTTAACCAATTGGCATGGCCACAACTGTTTTGATCAACTCATCTAGCTCTACCACCATTTCGAAACACGCTTGACTTAAACACCATTTCACTAACCCACCCTGATTGGTCGCCAGCAGTAAGGGTGGTAATCACAGAGTAACTCACAATATGATACAATTGCGATACTTTGCCCACAATAAACGATGGTATAACCATACAGAGATTGTGCAATAATCAATATATTGCAAGACAATCATGTACGATATCTTAGTAAAATATACCCTGTTCTTTTTTTTGCAACATTGTCCTATGCTCGTGCCTGCTTCTGCTCGTGCATTTCACGTGCGCGAGCACAACATCGATCCTACTTTTAGTGTAAATGCTAAATATTAAACAAAACATGCCTACAATTATAACGGTACAGTCCACAACAATTATTAATTACAATTATTTTATGTTGTACTATGCCACACATGCACGAGGATTGAGGTCGGAACCTCCAGTGTCAACGTTTGTACTGCGCATGCGGCAAAAGAGACACTTTAACGATATGGATACACTCTTGATTAGAATATCGTGCTTCTCTGCGACAATGAGCAAATACTTTGTAAGACTGAGCTGCCATTTTCTCTCCTGTGTTTATCTATTAACAAGTCTATAGTATATCCATATGAAGTTGCATCTTCTTTTTATAAGCGCCACCATGAGGAGTTATGTGGTAGTTACTCATTCAATTCAAATGTATCGGAAAGTCTGTTTTGAGCGCATGCATGCATGTTGATTAATGTGGTTTTTGCTGGCAACCGGGTATCGATAACATATCGCAAAAGGAAGGGGCGACAATATATTGCCATATCGATATATTGTCCCACCCCTAGCCAACAGTCTGGTTCTGAAAACGATAATGCGAACAGGGTTTGCAGACTATAATCTCAGCAAAATAAATTGAGCTGAGAGCAATAGTCGGGCGGAACCAGGCTTGTATTTTCCAACCCCTCAACCATCAAATCATTAATTTGTGTCGCCAACATTCTTTCAACTGTCTCTTTGACTAATAGAACTTAGTGTCTGACATTTCTCTGCCACACAGACACCATTCAATGTATTGTTAGCTGGTTAGCTGTTCACCATGTTCCATATACACTTGGGGGTTGCAGTAGCTGAGATACAATCATGAAATGTCAGAGTTCAGTTTCATAAATTAAGAACACTTCTAGAGTGACCGCCACTCCCATGCCAGTGGATTTTCAGTAATTAGAATTTCGGTTAATGATCGCAAAGTCCCTCTGCTTTGAAGTGCTGTTCTAATCCAGATAGTGTCACATTCTTTCAGTGTATCCAGGGGGGAAATCTTAAAGCGGATAATCTGATCCAAAATCGGAATGTATCAGTGCGACGGGCATTGTGCTGTAGAATGATCTCTACCTCTCGGCATTTAATTTAGCTGATTGGAAGAATTTGGCAGGATTACTGAATGCAAAGCTCCAGAGATTGTGCTGATCTTTCTTTGTTGTTCTTTGCAAATTAATTTCAAATGTGAAATTACATCTTTTGTCTAATCGTTAGACCATCATTAATACAAGTGCTTAACAGCCAGCAAAAATGACATACCGCAGATTAGTGTTTGTCTACCTGATGCATACTCAATTTAAGTCATCCATCTATTTCACTGTCCTAACTGAATTGCAGTTTAATCACGTATACATTTAGCCCTGTGGCTTTGGTTTGCCCTCCTCTCCCCGACAATGCACTCACATTTACCACGTACAGACACATACACGATAAACCTCTTGAGGTTACCTTGGTATAGAAGAAGCACTCTGCTGCTAATAGGGGTCACGTCAACATTACCATCCTCCTTCTTCGTCCAAAGGAGTATTTTTAGGGCTAATGCTGCGTTACAATTGCATTATATTGTATTTGTCCAACTCGAGAACTCGCAGCCGTCAGTAAGAGCTCTGCAAGCAGTTTGCTGTGTTCTATCATCTACTTGACCTTTTTGCCATTTGAGTGGGGAACATGCATATGCGGCTGTGTGGAGGGGAAGGTGGTCTGTGTTTCTGCAGCAGGACTCAAGACCTGTCTCTGCTCAGGGTCCCGGATTGGTCTGTGACGGGAGGGCGTTAAATCTGTAAAGGGGACACATCAAAGCACAGTGGCCCCCAATGCATTTCAAATGACTGTGTGTGTCCTTGAGCTGCAAGGTTACAAGCAAGACCCCCTCTTCTCAGTGGAAACAGGCCTTGTAATAGTGGAGGTGGGGCTGTCTGCGTGTGTATTGAGGATGCACCTATCAGTGGTTACACACAGTAGATGACACTGCTGCTGTCTGACTTCAGACTTCAGATTCCCTTTATTAAGATCGTTTGAGATTTCCCATAATGGCACATGCAGTTATATTCTTCTTGAACAAAGAGATACTTCAGAGGCCTTGAGGGTCAAGCAGTTTCTCAGGCCATATTGGTTTCTGGGAAATGAATGCTGGTACACCATGGGTGCTGATATCGGTTTTATTGCTGCCGTGATTGAGCTTGGCTGCGATGATTGCAGTGTGATGCTAACAGCACTGTGTTAGCTGTTTTCTTCATTTACTATGTCCTGTTGGGGTTTTTAGTCAGCAGTTACATGACACGGTCTTGTTGCACTGCGTTGTAGTGTTTAATGTCACAGGTTAGACGGTGTCAACCCATCCCATTGAGGACAGGACATTGATAGTACCTTCCTATGTCTTTGATTCCTCAGATTTTTTTATTCTCAGCCTATACCTTTAATTATTTGCAAGACCAATGCTAATACAATAATAATAGAAAGAATGCTAAAATCTTCCTCAGGTTGCTTGGTGCTCTAATTTCATATTTTACCATATCTGCTGTTTTTCAGGTCACATTCTAATTGGTTTCTGTTCTCCATCCTGCCAGATGTCTCAATTAGCCTAATGTGAGGGGAGACAGGGACTCATTTACTGAAACTACACACCCAGTTACCATGGGAACCCTTCGGCTCAGTGGCTTCGGGATTCAAGGGCGTTGGACTTGGGTGTTAATGTTTAGTCATCCGTGGTACTTCGGTCACATAAATGTGCATTTAAAACTGAACTTTGTTACAGGATGTTAGGGAGTGAATATCTCAAGCATGTTCCCCGCTAGTTCCAAATGCAACTCCCTAACACAACGTTGACGTGTGAAGGCTTATGCACAGGTTGTCTAGAAGTGACAGGCCCACGTATGCTACTTCCCTGATATTTCACCAGCTGATTGGTGTTTCAGAGGTTGTTCCCCTGCCCCTCCTCATATTGCACATACTCTATCACAGGAACCTTAAACCTTAAAGCAGCCTCTTCCTATTGTTCCGGCCCTGTTTGGCTAGCTCTACCACACAGGTTGGCTAATCCCCTTCTTCCCTCACGTGCACCCTTGACACCGCTGTGCATGTGAACTTGAACCAGTGCTACGTTCGAGGGAGACGTGACGTCAGGAGTCCCACACTACACCTCCATGTCAAAGCCGGCGTCATCTGTCGCGGCGAGTGCCCTAGTTGTGCTCTGCCATGGCGTGACAGGTATTAGCTCTCGCAGGGCCGGTTTGTGTCGGCAGGAATGCCTACAGTCAGCCGCGTGTGTTCTGACTTTGCACCGATGCCAGCCCCTCATTCATAAGACAGCCTACGCACTTCCCTTTTCATCTGCACATTAGTGGGAGAAATTCACGGGTAAATTACTTTCTCGCCCAAGACAAACAATAAGCTGCCTATAATGACTTCTGCTGGGGCTCTGCGATGAAATAAAGAAATGGCATGCGAGGCAATTACCCATGACAATTAAGCTGCACAACAGGGTACTGGATGAGCAAGGTAATATAGTTTAAGCAAATATTGCCATTGTCAATCTATGCTTCTATTTAACTACACTCTAGATAAGTACTCCCATCTATCGTCCTGGGAAAGAGCAACATGTTGGCCCGAGCAACCGGTGTGTGTGTTAAACGGTTTACTCTCTCTCTATTTAGGAACAAGTGATGACATCCATTTTAGCTTGTTGAAGAACAACTCTATTCAGTGAGGGCGAAGTCGTCGAGAAGTAGCCTACTCCACGGAGGAATAATAAAGAGAGACTGTGATTCTAACTGGAGATGTGTTTTGAGATGCGTGGTGTAAGACATTCTCTTTGACGGTGTTGTTTCAGCATAGCACAAGCTGTGTAATAGTGCACAGCATTCTGAATGACATAAAGAAATGACTCTGAAAACGCTGCAGGGCCACGAATCACAGTACTCAAGACATGGCCAGCCGGTAGGGGGTGAAAATGAAAAGACAAACACTCTTTATCTTGCCATTCCATGTTTTATTCAAGCCCCACACCTATCTGATGGCAGTGCCAAGAGGAAAACACTCTGCTGTCTGATTGTGTAGTTCTCTTTAGTGTCAGTGTGTCATTTATTTATTTATTTACTTACTTTGTGCCCTTTAAGATTACCTTGGGTATATAATAAAAACAGGTTGGTCTATTGTTTGGTGGTAACAAAACGGGTGTCATTTTGGTTTTAGAGTGAATGCACTTAAGGAAATTAAATCCCCCAAATGAGTCAACTAGATAAAACATGTTTGTTTTTCAGAGACACACTGGAATGAACAAGTAAAAAAAAACCTCTATTGCCCTGGTAGCTCAAAACATTAGTTATGTTGTGGCAATGCTCTTTAGCTAGCTGACTGATGACTTGCTTATTCAAACCTCAGTTAATTAAATGGTAGGACCTGTATGTTATTGGATACCCATTTACTGTTGGATAAAGGATGGATGGTATAGGAATAGTACGGCTGGAAATAAAATACAATAACTTAAATATAAAATAAAACAAGATACTGAAATGTACATCTTCAGCCAATGCTCAAAAGGCTCAACAACACTTGTCAATGGTGGAGTTTTACGGTACTGTATGTAAGCATGGCACATGAATATTGATGACTGTGAGCGAGAGCTCGCATTGTAGAACAAGGTGCTTTTGAGGTGCAAAACCCTACTTTATTTCCATCACAAAATGTGGGACAGAAATAACTTTCAAGTGAACAAATCCCATTATGATCAAAACCATTTCAACCGTTGCTATTAATGCTAGTGCAGCGATGATTATTAATGAGCTGGTCTTTCATCTGGGCAGGATTAGCCTATCTTTCTGTTAGCTTTTATCGTGCACATGAGTAGACTTGACCAGCATGTCTTCATTCAAACACTGTTCTACATTTCTAAATCTAAACAAGTTCTACATTTATTTTTTGCCACAAAGCAGAATGATTTTTATAGATTATGTGTTAATGGAAACATTGTATACAATGTCTGTACTGTCTATACATACTATATGCGCTTGATTTTAAATAGAAGAAAGTCAGACAGCAATATCTTTCCAATTAGTATAACCCACACTCTGACCCTCAATTCTCTGGAAAGCAGGGTAAGGGGGATCTCTCGAAGAGGAACAGACACTTTCCCATGGTAACGCAGATAACACGTGGCACCAGATCTGGAACGGAGGTTGAGCTGCTGGTGCTTCTGAGCGATTAAACTGCGTGACATGGAGAAAGTGATGCGAGAGCCAGAGCTCTTTTCACACTCCCTCAACACTAACATTACCGTGATCAAATAGACACTGGCGGGAATGGACTCTCTTAAGTGCTGGATAAGTGCATTTTACAAAGGATGTAAGAGAAGTTAAGATTAATTTAGTATGGAAAAAAAAAACACAATGCCTTCTACTTTAATACAATGTTCTCCACTTAGTACATATGGAGTCAAGTGTAATGCTAAGAGTATATGCCTTACCCCGTTTCCATCAAGCGAGAGACCCTTATTTTTATGACTCCTTAAAGCTCCCGTGAAACAGAAAGTGGTGCACGTACGTAAAGCTGGAGTTGATTCAGAAATCACACTTCAGTGGAGTGAGGGTCTCCAATTTTATGCCATCCCATCCCTTCCATCTGTAGCAGTGCCTGCCAAGCTATTTTGTATAACGTGAAGGAGCTGCCTGGCTGCCTGGCAGTGTAACTAGCTGGAAACTGGACCGTGAAGGTCCCTAGGACTCAGGCAGATATTTATGGTACCTACGGGGCCGATCAACGGCGAGGAACAGGCCACGTTCATACAGGCCTGATATATCCAGACATGTGACTGGATAAATCCATAATATGTAACTGCTGGCCCGGATCCTGACAGATGCCCGAATTGAAAGCCAGATAACGCGTTTCATCTCATCCAGAAAACCATGGCACCTGCTCAGCGTTGGCACCATGGCACACATACGCACAGCTGGTGGGAATTTCAGTAGAAATGTAACACAGTGACATGCATGCATGTTTGAGTCTGGAGAACATTGCTGCATTTTGTATGGTTATGGTATGTTTTTTGTGTTTTTAGCTACAATACGGTGGTTTGTGGATATATCATACAAATGGTTATACAGTAGAATGTTTGAAACCGCTGTTTTCTCACATGGCTACAGTACTCTTGTCGATCCTAATCTACAAAGGAATAAAAGCAAGAGCATTGTCATGGCACTTGGAAAAATAGCGTGTGTAGCTACACCCTTTCAATCAGTGCTATGCTGTATGTTAGCTAGTTACATTCCTAGAAAAGTGTAACTGCACACCAGCTCTGAGCCTGACTCCACCCACTGCACAACTTGCTAATGCTAAAACATACTCGAGGAGCTGAGGGGAGGGGCCGAGAGGTGTTAACAATAATGTTAACATTTTAATTTGAAGACGTAGGAGCGGATGGAGTGTACTGTTGGATACCAGCCAGGTCTTGGGGTGATTTTGAAAGGATATGACGTGTAGATCCGTTTTCAGTCCAACACCATCACAGTTTAATCCAAATCCTTGGTTTACAGCATAAAAAACACATCTTCGGGTGCAGCTACACTTTGATTTAATTTGTGTTGTGCATAGCTCTCTGTGCTGACAGTATCTGCACACTTTCATGGATGATTTTAAGGGTTGTGTCCTTGCAGGGCACTCAAGTGTTTCTCTGCTAATAATGACATGAAACCTATCTTAACCTCTTCCGAATTCTCTAGACATCTAATAGCCCCACTGAAAACAAAGTGGCAGAAATGTTGCGGTGCAGATGAATAATTTAATATGTTTGTCCTTTTCTGTTATTGTGGTTGCTCTCATAAAAGCACGGCACATTTCAACGTGGTTGCGACACACTCAACACATTTGTCATTAAAGCGGTGGAAGAGAAACATCATCTTATGAAGCTGCTAACCCTGCTACACCACTTCCTCCTACAGGGCTTTGCAGGTATTCCTTCTAATTTACGCTGTGGCATTAGTTTAGGAAGATGCTGTTCAAACACGTTTGAATAGATTGAAAATTGTTTCCCTTGTCTAATTTTCAACGGCATTGTGATTGTTTTGATGTAAGGTTCGGCTGAGATAAAAATTCTCAAACCTTGCTCGGTCTTTACTTGGGTATATTTTTTCGGATTTCTTCCTGAGAATTATGGTCTGAGCAGATGCAGGTAGGTGTGTATTTATGAGGGCCATGTGCATTTCAGTGAGGAAGGCGTGTTGTGTAAGGTGACCTTGTTAGATAAAAGGAGGACTCTGAAGCCAAGTGATGAAAGAGAATGGGATCATCCTGGGCTCATTAATGTGGATATGAAGGTCAGGTAATTATAACAAAAGATGTGTGGGCTGGATTTGGCATCAGGTATTGTTGCATTGTTATGAAGGTGACAGGGCTGCGGAGGAAAGGGATTAATCACTATGACACCAGCTTGTTGTCATAGTCATACATCCCCACATCACAGGACTACTGTATGTGTTGACAGATTGTTGAAATATACATCACACCTGCCATCCACAGCAATGCTATGACAAGTGTCATCGTCATGAAAGGATTTAAGACACGAAGTCGGCTCATAGTATAATGGTTGGGTTTAAAATGGAAATGAAACATACATGAATGGAATTCACAGGATTTGTTATTGTGAATTTTTCGATGGAACACAAGTTTCATCCAAAATAATGCAGTGTGAATGAATATAAATGCTCATATATCCAGCAGATTATAATAATTGACCTAACATGCCAGATATCTTTGTCTGTTGTTAACACACATCCATCTGGGAAGCCGTCCATTGAAACTGTTTAAAAAGGGCAGTCACTATCAACAAAATACTTGATTGGACGGACCTGTGAACCAGCAAAGTCTGTTGTTATCCACTCTTGCAGTAGAAAAGTCAGGAGAAGAGTGAAAACATATTTTACATTGAGAAAAGCATTTGCTCTTCTGATACATTTAAATAAACCACGCCTGTAGCTAACTATGACGCTGATTGGCCACACATAGGTTTACCGACCTGAAACGCCTCAATTTCCAAGCTCTCTAGACTGATTCTCGTGGCACAGTCAAACTGATGGTCTCGCGAGGCTATATAACGATAGCACCACAGCCAAATGCCAACTGTCAATCCTACACTAGTTCACCATTTCTATTTTCTATGTTATTTTCTTGAAAGAGCACATGGCTGTAGTAGTAGTGGTAGAGCATGGTATTTATGAGTACTGTAGTAGAGAGGAGTTTCACCCCCTTTACACTCTCTGGGTGAATCCCATTTCACCCCTTGCCCCTCGACCTTAGCCCTAACCCTCCTTTGTGCAGGTTCATGTGTAGGGATAGGGCTTCCCAATTCTTGTTTGGATCGAGGGCTAGGGCAAAGTGTTAGGGCTGTATATAATCCTTCAAACCAAGTGTTTTCAGAGGCACACACCAAACAGACTGTTTTGCAAAATTTCCCATAGGGTCAGTAATGTTGTGATTTACTGGCATAATGGCTGCTCAAAACCCACACACATATTTCTCAATGTATTTATAAAGATGTAAAAAATACAAAAATCATTGTATTGTCTTAGTTTAAGGTCATTTCATTGTAGTCTATTACCGTATGGTAGTTTTTCTTCAGAACGCGTTTAAAAAATGAATCGTTACCGGTAGAACCAAGCCCACTGTTGTTCTAACTATCCATGTTAGCATCAGTAACTAGATTGCTAATCAACTAAGTCTCCCCATCAGATAGATGGCAACTGTCATTGTGATACGGTAACATTATTGACAATAATGTAGTACCCTTGTAACTTAGTTCCAAGGGGTAACGGATAGGGGTAGGGTTAAAAATTAGAAATTGGATTGGGCCAAACCAAAACAACCAACCTTTTGGTAATGGATATTTGCAACCACAATGGTACAAGGCACAAACTTGAAGACGGCCCCTTTAAGGTGAACTTCCATGGTAACTGACCCACGTTACCTTTGGCAAAGAACTCAGGGTGTGATCTCCCCTCCTGCACTTTGACTACAAGTGTGTGGGAGAATGTGGGAAGAATGCAATATGCTGTTAGAGTGGAGGTGCTGCTAGAATCCTGACACCTCCACCCCCTGTCTGTCTTGCGCACGCAGGCTCCCCTGGGAACAATAGCAGCTATAAAGATCCCAAACGCCTACCACAGTTATCAGGCATGGCAGCGCACACTCACACACACTCACGCACACACACGCACAGAAAGGGAGAGATGCCTGCACGCACAAATGTTGCCTCGTTTATTGCATTTCCAATTATCTGTTTGTTTTTTTGTGTTTTGTTTATTTAATTGTTTTGCTACAAGGAAGAAAAGGTGGCTCGTTATTAAGTATTAAGAGTTGCTTCCATTTTACCCAGATCTACATCGTTGCGGTGCGTCAGACACTTTGAAAGTCTCGGGAGGCGTTCGGTGGTCTGTGCTTGAGTATGTATGCTTGTGTCTTTTGAATGTATGCGAACGGATATGTTCTGCAGCAACTAACTGGTGTTATGTTTTCTGCTGCTGCCTGGTAAGATCTTTTTATACTTCTCTGTGTGTGTGAGACAGAGTGTCACATATGCATGTACGTCTCCAGTGACTATCCACCCCCACCTCCAAACACACATGCATGCACGCACACATGCACGCACGCACACAAACGCACGCACACACACGCAAACACACACACACACACATTTTGTTTTTATTTATATACAATTTCATTGTACCTTCATTTATACACACATTATAATAAATACGCTTGCCCCTGTCAGCCTTGAATTATTTTGTTTAAATTGCCGCAAAACTAGTGATAATAGTATAAATATTTTCATTTGCGGTAGTTTATGGACAAACCCTCCGTGACATCACCCATAGCTTTTCTCAAGAATGTACAGTACTATATTTGAACATCGTGCTGTACTGGCTCTGGCCGTCGCCATCATTGCAGTACCTCACTCTCACCCTATTCATTATAATGGTGAAAAATACATGGCTAATATATATATTTTACTGATTATAAAATAATTCACCCCCCTGTACAGTTGGCATGAACGGGGAGACTAGCTACAGAGACAACACCGTTTTTGGAACCAGGCTGTAATGTTTATTTTTGCTGTAAAGTCAAACATTTTAACATTGTAGTCTATGGGAATTGACTCCCTTTTGCAGCCAGCCTCATGCGGGCCATTCGATGATCTGCAGGGTTTGGCACTTCCGTGATGTATTCATTTCTCAGCACCGGAGGTTCCCGCTTGGTAGAGACTGCAGTGAAGTGCTACTTCAAACGAAACATGAAGGACAGTAATGAAATCAGCTTAAATACTGTAAAACAGCATCTGTTGAACATCACAATTAATATGACTATGATTTATTTACTGGAAGTAAAGATAGAGATGGGCTACTACTTTTATATTCCATGCGCGACCTGAATTATTTGAATAATTGCCTCAGCAACCTATTTCTAACCAACTTCCAACCTAAGAGTGGACAACATGGCCCCAAGCCATTTTTTTTCCTTCATATGTGTTGTTATATATATATATATATATATATATATATATATATATATACACAGTATATATACTGTACATTGTATTCTCTAAACCAGTGTTTATCACAGAGCCACATTTGAGCCCACAATCATCCTCTGAGCTCATTTAGATGCAGTGCTAAAGGGGCGAATAAGTAAAAAGTCACTTCAAGATCAGTCAATCCAGAGATTAGGTGATAGAAGACTGTTTATCGCCCTTGGTGTGTGTGGGGGTCATGCGCAAGCACCTCCCAATTGACGGTATGATCTAGAGCTCCACTTGGTGCCACACTGCCCTCTACACACACACCAGGGCTCACTGGGACGCACACAGTACATTTTACGACTGCATTATATGTAAACAGTAAGAGGAGAGCCGACAATCATCAATTACATTTTACTGAGTCCCGCCTTGCGCTGTCACGCCACCACTATGGCTGAGCGACTCACACATAAATTACAATCGCTATTGTGTTTGCAATTATTAGTGGCTGATGGCCATTAATAGAATTGAGATGAAATATGCTGTGTGATAGTTAATGCGCAGACAAAACCAACATTTTTGTGTTGATGTTTTATTTGATTGCGTTTCAAAGTTCAACATCATTTTAGAAAAGTGGCATTCAGTGGACACAGCTCTTAATGGTTATTTGTGTCGCAGACAAAATAATGTTGCTAGCATTTGGTACAATGAAATGCTTAGCCTTCAAATGCCAATCACGGAAATTGAGACATTTTTCCATTAGCCTATTGTAGTGGCCGCAATGTATCTATGATTTATACAACCCTGTCCTCCACTACAAATACCTTCTCTATAAATAAACTGGCTCTAGCTCAGAGCCAATGGTTGTATTATAAATGCAATGACTTTGGGGATTAGGAGTTCAAAGGGCAAACAGGAAGTGGATGTTCCCACAGTGAGCATGTGTGAGATGGGCCCACCCTAATGTTGTGGCTCAACACTTCCTAATGGTCGACCATCTCCAGGCGGCAGTCCACCACGATTTATGACCCTTGTTATGGTTTACGCTGAGACGGCTGGTGGCACAGCCCGCTGAGAAACCAGACGTGCTCGTCGTTTGGCCTCCTTCTTTCACCAGGCTGGAGGCAACATGCATGCATAGAAAAACAACCGGGTCACTGAACTACTTTATCTAAACTGATGTTATGGTTGAAACCATGTTTGGGATTTAATACTGGTCTTTTCTGTCCTTGAAGCAGAATGGATCCCCGGCGCTCCCTGAGGGGTAAACTGGCAGATATGAAAATGGAAGAAGTTTTATTTATTTATTTGTTTTGCTTTGTAAAAGATTTAAAAACAAAGCAGACATCCACAAGACATCTCCATGTGTAGGCACTCAGCTGCTGAGGAAGAAACAGATAATGATCCTCTGATAATACAAAGTGTTGGCTCCCCCGCTGTGGTTCCTTAAAGCAGAAATGTGCTGATGCACCAAGAGATATAGCCAGACTGAGCCCAGGGCGTGCCCAAACAGCAAGAAAAGCTAGTTTATAATTAATACACACACACTATCAAATATGCATTATGTGGTGAATGTGGCCAAATATGGATTTTAGTTCAGATTTTCACTCAAGATAATTGAAGATTTTTTTCAGGTGTCTTATGGAATCCAATAAAACCTCCCAGTCAATCTCTGCTCTTTACGTATGTAGGTTAACATATCTATAGCAGCTGCTTTATATTTGTGTTCCGCTTGCCCCCGTATCGCAGGAGGCTGTTAAAACAGCCCCCGACCACAGAGGAATTTTTATGTGTCCCCTGATATGTGCTGCTGTAGGCTCACGGCACACACTATATAGGTAACTGATACTGTGGGACGTTGGAGATAAACAGCTGAGACGCGAGACATTTTGAGACATTTATCACGGAGGGGGAGGGAAGAGTGTTTGAAGTGGTGGTTTTCTATCGCTTGTATGTTTGCAGTTATCAAAACAGGAAATCACAGGAGAAGGCTGTCAATCAAGAGATCCCCAACACCCACGGAAATGTCAAATAAATGTGTCAAACCGATTAGCCTCCGAGTCGCCTGTCTGTCTTTCATTAGGTGGAGAGTAAATGAAATGTCCCCCCCACAGAGATTCATTACCACAATGTCAGGTAATTAAACACTAGTGTTTTAATAGAAGAACCCCTTCCCCAAATGATAGACGTCAATGACATAATGTATTAGTTTCCTCCCTTAAAACAATGCTATGTACAGCACATACACAATCTATATTAAACCGAATATGTTTACTTTTTTTGTCAAACATTGCCCTATGAAAAAACTTGGCAGACAGACACATATACATATGTTTCCACAACATGTTGTCATGAATATAGTGAGTAAAAGAGCAAAAGCTCCAGCACAGGCTGTTTGTGAGAATGTGTGATTTCCGCTGCATGGATGTTGGCGATAGCAGTAGAACCTTACAGACTGGCTTGAAAAGCACTAGCATCGGCAATGCAGACAAGCCTGGAAATGTGCCGTTGTGCTGTAAACACACGACAGCGCATCCTTGTGTTGTTCTCTGTTCTGTGTGAATATGCCATGCACACACAAAGTGCTTGATGAAACCCACATTCCACCGTTGGAGAGCTTTCTTTGTCCCGATCTCACTCTCATGTGCTGCTCAAACGAGAACAATGCAGAGCACTAATGGCACTATAGAAAGGTGTGGAAGCTGGGAGCCCTGTGAGAAAGCATCCTCGAATGCTTAATCAGGAAAAGGCTTTCTCTCACCACTCATTATTAGTACTTGTTTGTAAGTACTTGTAATTAGTAATTGTATAACTGATTCAAAACTATATAATAATAATAATAATAATAAGCGATGAAGATTTATCGGGGCTAATGAACTGCTAAATATAGTCTACAGTAGCTGACATTGCTTTAGTCCTGTAGATCATTAAACACATGCTTCAGAATATGACTCTTGTTTGCCCGCTGCGTGAGCTGCTTTTCAAACGCATAGGCCACCTATTTTACACTGCAGTAGGAGCCACATTAACAGGTGTACTTTAAATCCCCTCTAATGGTTCTCCTGTGGTGTGAGAGAAACATCTCAAACTGACAACGGCAAAAAAATACAAATTCCTTTTAGTCATATTCTCTCCACGCTGATTGCTTTCTGTGATACATTTAGCTGAGTAAACCAAAGGCTAAACGGGTAAGGCATTTGGGTGGAATCTCTATAGCAATATAGAACTGGGTCTAGTTCTAACAGAGGTTATTAAATGCTTATTTTATCACATATGACTTTCCTGTCAGCATATGAAGACTTCACCAGCCTTTCACTCACATACTGTATGTTCAAGTTCAAAAATCAAGAACACCCCTCAAAGCTGCGATAAGAGTTGGACTTGTGTGTGTAAATCATTGGTAACTTCCAACTGTCCAAGATTACAGGCCAGTGTAATTGCTTTTAATGAGCTACAAGTTTTATTAAGCTTAACCTATGTCATGTTTGCTGAATAAAATCTGCCAAGACAGAAAATATGAGGGGTGGGCGTCAAAATGAACTACCAACTGAACCACATTACAGCCATTTGGAGCTTTCAATACTTAAAACTTTCAGGAAAAGATAATGTTATAGTGATGATGTATTTAAGTTCTGAAATACATTTTGTAAGGTTAAAACATTTTTCATTACAGGGTAAATGATTATCTGGTATCAATTATTTTAAAACTCACACTCAACCCTATTGCTTACCATGTTCAATTAATTTCTGGTTGAATAATACAACAAGTAATTTCGCTGTTCTTTTTTTTTCCAGCAAACACCAGTCTGCTGGGAGGAGGAGGGGGTGAGTAAAGCTATGTTGTTTTTCATCATATCATGGCATAGCATTCATTCCAATTGGATTAAAGCAATTGTAATTAGATCCATCAAATTTTACATATCTGCTAAAGGTAGACTATAGTGTCTGTTTCGCTCAAAGCATCTTGGTTAAATGTGGCTGAATGCAAGGCTAACACATTTGAGTGTGCCACAGGGCAGCCTTGCATCATGACAAACCAATGCCTGGTCATTACTCTATCAGCATGTCAACACATGTAATCATCAAGGTAATGGTGGAGAGCCGAGCGTGATGTGGGAATAATAGGTATAGGGAACCCCTGATTCCATTGCTCCATTCCCTTAAAATGTGTCTCTCACAGTGACGTGATTGAGATAATCATTATGTGGGACTGGTGATGAAGGGAAAAGCAGCCCATTTATATTGGGAGTTTTGATTTGGGATCCACAGGAACCTTTAGAATGGCGTTGCGGTATGACAAGGAAATAAGGTCACTGCTTCAGTCTTATTTGTTTATCCATCTGTGGTGGCTGTCAATTTAAATCAATGTGTCCCTTCACAAATGCATATTCCATTTTTAAATACAACTAACTTACCAAGCATCAGAAGATCCGTGGTTGTAATATAATAATAGAATTACTGGAAACTTTGAACAGGTTTGAACAAAATCAACAATAACAAATTAAGCTGGTGATAATGCATAGTATGACCTCCTTTGTAGTATGTGATTTGATATTTATTTAGCTATTGATATCAGCAGTGTGATCGCTCTGGCACAACTCTGCTCTATTCCATGCTTTAATAATGGATGCAAATATTTTGGATTACCATATTTGTTTTTAATATGGCAGAATGTCAGCACTTCAATGTGTGGGACTAATTGGTAATCAATAGAAAAGTTATCTTGTAACATAAAGGGTCTGACTGTGCAGACTATTTTATAAACCCTATTCACATCCAATCATGCTAGAGTGTGTCTCATCTTATCTGATTGGTGGTTAAGGCTGCCACCAGCCAATAGCATGGCACTAAGGCATCCAGATCTTCATCAGTCACTAGAGACCTCCTCAGAGCACTGATGAAAGCCATTTAAAGAACCTGTCTGATTGAGTTCGCAGGTCACAAACACAAGCGTCTCCATAACCAAGGCGGCATTATGATGTGCCTGCCAATGATATCTAATGCAATACAGCACGCTGTCGTCCTGATTGGTTTTTCTCGTTGATGTGCCACACATAAAGAAATGCAAGAAGCAATTTTCTTTGCTATTATGTTTCTATGAATGTTGTTTTACACCAAATTACTTTTTTTTTACAGTTGTCTAAATCTTAACACACAGAGCCTTGTTGATCTATCCAGTTTCTTCAACTAAAAACAATTGTTAAGCTATTCCATTCAAACGGCTCATTGCCGAAGGAACAATAATAGACAAGTTGACTTTCTGTCAACATCACACACAGCAATGTTTTATCTAACAACATAGGTGGCCCTCTGTGACCATATAGTGCATTTCACGCAACAATGAATTGCATTATGTTGACACTAACTCAGTTCAGATAATTGGAGCCTGTAAGCGATCGATGTAAGCTACCAGAGACCTCAATACGCCACAACACTGTTCCTTTTACACATACAAAGAGCGCTACATTGTCTGCCTTTTATCTGTGTGAGGGCTTTATCTCCCAGTGTCTGTATCACTCAAAGGTGGCTGGCTAAATCGGTAAATCAGCCTACCGCCCGCCACCGCCCGCTATCTACGGCTTGGCATGTGAGAACCTTCTGCCTGGTGGTGGTGTGGATGGATGTGGAGATATGTGCTCACATGTCCTCTTATCTCCCAGCTGTGTTCTCGGGCCCCCCGGCAGAGGGCCAGCTTCACAGCAGGGCTATCCATCACGCCGGCCTCTCGCACCTGAGCATATAGTTAGTGGGCCAGCGTGCTGCGGACATTGGAGAAACTCTTTACTGTAGCCGTATGGAAAGTTTCCTTCACCACCCACACTTCCAGCAGTTGGCTTTACTTGGCTGTGGGGGATGCTTTCGTCAGACCCTTATAGATGTGGGCATCTGCTAGAAATAAAGTTTCACCACAATATAGGCACCACCCCGCCCTATACGTGGCACATCATTAATCCAAGTGGAACACGGTAAGGTATGGGATGCAGTTACTGTAAGTAAGATGTCTGTTGTTGGTATTTTACGTAGGCACTGAGCAGTTTATGTAAAGGGAAAAAAGGAGGGAGAAATGTGAAGCTCTTTCTTTCAGATTAAGATAAATATATTGCAGCAATCATTCCAGAAAAACAAACATCTGGCCAAGCACTGCATTATTTATATTTTTCTTTTAGAAAAACACTGTAATCCAGTCTCTATTTATGACCAGATAGTCTTAGTCTTTTGATACAAGTTCATTATAGTGATCCGAGTTTTTGTTCAGTGTTATTTACACAACAGGGTGGACCAAAATAATGCTGTTATCTCTGTGAGACATGTTGGTCTCAGAGGGAAATCACACACAAGGAGTGAAATCACACTGATCCATGATAATGGCATGCCAAATGAGGCATCTGCGAATGGAGCAAAATTACCAATAGGCTGACGTGTGTGTGTGTGTGTGTGTGTGTGTGTGTGTCCACTAGGCTAGGCTAAATGTAAACACTGAGTTACCTTTCTAGCCACCCCCACTCCTATCTCCCTCATTCTGTTTGACATACACACACTAACACACCGTGTCATGTAATGATACCATGTAGCCTTGTGTTGCTAGAGAGAGAAAACGTTTGATGTCTCCATCCAGGAAGAGAATTGGCTCATTAGAATTCTATCCAGAAACATTGCCCATTTAGCACTGGGCTTTAGCTAGACCACCCAAACAAATCACTCCTCTTAGGTTCGGCTTCCTCTGCTGCCTCTAGTCAGGCAGGCGTGTGCATACATTGTTGTTTCCTATCCTCCCAGCGTGGCTTATTGGGCTCAAGACTGAGAGGGGGCTTTGGACAAGGAGTAGAAGTGCTTTGCTATTGGTTATATAATGGAGTCTGTAGCTTGCGCGTTCGAGTGTGCGTGCTCGCACTCTCGCGCGCTTCTCAGTCAGTCAGTCATAGCAAGCGCCAACAAGGTGTAAATAAGGCAATAATTATGGTCGTCTTGTGGTGATAATATTTACGTCTCGCTCCACTGCAGCTAAAACAGAATCAAGGGGATAGCGACAAAACGCAGTTAAAGTAGGAGGTCAGTGAAGTAGCGCGTCAGCGCTTGCACTTTCCACATGCAAATCCAGAGGTCTGCCTCTTAACGTTCCGTCATTCTGAACATCTCCAAACCTGGCAGTGTTTAGACAATCCTTCGTCAGGGTACTTAGACATGCTTATCTGCGCTTATCTCCATCCCTGTTCGTCATGCACAGGTCTCTGTGTTTCTTTCGTTGTCACCTCCAAGTGAACCATTACCCTCTGTCTGAGTCCTGCCCGGGGCTTGTTTATTAAAGAGATTGCATGGGAGCCTAGAGTATAAGGCTCTGGGGGAATTGAGATATTGCTGATGGTGTGCTATGAAATTGTGAGCTGGAAGGTCTTATGTACATGTCAGTAGTTCCATCAGCGCTCGGGAAAGACCCAGAGCTCCACACGTGATGAATGTGATGCGATGACATAGTATTCTCATTACTCATAAACTGTATGGGGTTCGACTGACGGCACACCATCCGCAGATGGTACTACCAACCATTATCATAACTTCTGTCTTATGACATACACTGCATTTCCCCATAGAGGAATAACCTAAATAATGTAAAATGATAAGTTAAATGCACATACTTCTGCCAATGCGATACTCTGGAGATTGACTAATCGCCTCGTCTTTAGCCTGCTGTTGCTAGCGTGTGAGTCATTCTGTGATCTATGCCCACCTTGAAATGATCCTTTTATGTCCCATGTGCTTTGTGAAGTTGATTTTAAAGACCATAAAGTGTGTCTAAAGGCAGCACAGATGAAACCTTAGTTTTCCCATCCTGTCTGGGATTAGTCCTATTGGCAGCAAAGATCTGTGCAAACACACAAGGCAAAAATCTAAGAATTCTGTCTCAATCCAGATTATCTCTGTTGCCGCTAAGGGTGATAAGATTACAACAAGGCCTGCATTTCCTGTCAAAATGCTGCCGTTTTGTTCAGGCTCATCCAGAACTGTGATGTTTATACATTAGAAAGGCCAACACACTTTTTCTTTTTGTGATTATCTTTTATAACTAATGTTATGCCATGCTTTTTAATCTTTTGTTTTTTATTTTGTAATAGCCTTTCTAATTATTATTTGAGGTTGTGCAATATGAATATTGCACAAATGACTCATTTGACTATCACTCGCTTTATTAACAGTTTTAAAGTCATTTGTAATGCTTGTATTTGTGAATACAGTGTGTTATGTGTTTGGCTGTGCCAAATTTCCCTCTAGAGGTATTCTTGATAATATCTTAGATGCATGGTCTATTTTTCTAAGGGAAAATATTGTTACATGAACATGAATGAAGCATGAATGATTCATAGTCTCGCTGCATTGCATTTCTAAAATCACATTAAACAGCAGCCACATCTTTCAGTGGAATGCCTTAATAGCGGGAACTTTCAGTAGCTCCGTTAGAAAATTCCAATGTAATGGAATGCCCTCTTGCTGTCATACCGGTGCACTAAACAATTATGGAGGTGATGTGTTTTGGAGGACATTCCATAGAAATTAGCAGGACAAGGTCGCTGCCTGGCCTGCTGTGTGCGATATCCTAATAATGAGGGAAACTGCATTTCAGCGTGAAAGCTCCCTCTAATGCCATCTCTGTCTCCCCGCTGCCACACTCCCCACTTGCCAACCTCCACCCCCTCCAAATCAGCAGTGATGGATGGACTAATTGATGCAGAATGACCGGCCCATTCATTTCAGCCCACAACAGTGAGTTCCATATTTAGGATTAGCGTCGCATTGTAATGGGATGGGAAGGAGAAATGGTCAGGGAGTCAATGAATGGCATAGGGAAAGAGATGAAGGGAGAGAGAGAGACGGCATCTTGAACAGGGCTTGTCAGTTATGTAATGCTGTGGAAAAAAGCTAAATAAATGGGTGCTTGGATGAATTTTTCCAGAGGTGTGTGTGTGAGAGAGGTAGTTGCAGTGCGTCCCTGGCATATGAATCATTTCTCTGTCCCGATGTATGAATCACCTTGTGTCATACAGTAGCTGTGAATGACGCCTGGTCTCTGTGTTCTACGGGCCTTTGTTAAACAGCGCGTCAGATTCACAGGTGCTGTATGTGTGGCCATGATGTGTAGCGTTACAATTATGCAGACAGACTCACAAAGACACGTCAGATCTACATCACTGTACACATATTTCCACTATTAAATTGACCACGTCATAAGTGTGTGAGAATCTGTATGGCTTGTGTACAGTATATGTTGCTTCACACACAGGTTTCACCTTTGTGCGACTAATTTCTTGGCAATGGCAGAAAGTTAAAAAAGAAAAGCGAATTACAAGACCACAGGTATTCGTGTGGCTTGTTATTTATGCCGGTTTTCTGGTAACACGCAGTGTATTTTAATGAAAGACTAACAGACATTAGAGAACAGAAGAGAATGCACCAGTTAACACCTCTACGGGAAGGCTGTGTTCTTCATTTACAGCGTGCCTAACCAAGCAGTAGCTTTCTATTCATTAGAGTTTAGTAGCAATAGACTCCTAGGGCCCTATCTTACAAGCGGCGCAAAGCGGGAAAGTGTCATTGCTAGGTTCAAAGCGACACATTGTCAGTTTCCGGTCCTGCGCCCGGGTGGTTTAAATAGCAAATGCACTTGCACCCATTTAAGGGCCCGTGGGTGTGTTGGTCTATACATGAGGTGTGGTCTAGCGCATCGCTATCTTGAGGCAGCGGAAAGCGATTGCCATGCATAATGAAGAGAGTAAGTCCAACCCCTTGCAATCATGCGCCCGGCACACTGACCGTTTATCTGCCCTTTATCTGCAAACGTGGATTTGGACACGCCCTGAATCCAATGTGCGCCTCGCGCTTTAGACCGTGCGCTTAGAACGTTAAAATAGGGCCTCTAATGTCCACTGTTGTTGCATACGTTTTGTGTCTGTGTGCACAGTACACTTTCTTTACTTCTCAGAAGCATTTAGGGGAAAATAAATACACGGTATGTGATATTGCAATTTGGTCCTCTTCTTCCCAAAGGGCTTTCACTGCAAGCACATCTGCTGTGTTGTATTCCTTGTGCATTTGACCTCTGCAGCATTGCCCTCTCTCTCTCTCTCTCTCTCTCTCTCTCTCTCTCTCTCTCTCTCTCTCTCTCTCTCTCTCTCTCTCTCTCTCTCCCTGGAAGGGAAAGGGTGACCTTTGACATCAATGATGTGCGCAGGAAGAAGGCTACTCCATGACCTGACTGCCTAATGTACTTCTTGTATATGTTCCAGCCGTTTAGTCATTTGCATGTTTTTGTGAAACAAAGGAATTGCAGCTCAGTAGCGCATGCAGCTCCTCACCTCTGCCTGTCGCTCTTCATTTGACGCTTAGTGTGACTTTCACCGCAGGCCTTGAGAAGAGAGGGCAAGGAGGGCGGGGAGACAATTTAGTTCTTTCCCGCACATGGCCTTCCTCCTCAACCCCTCTTGCTCTCTCCTTGCAATCTTTCTGGGTCAGTTGTTAAGATTTTAGACAACTCAGAGTATTATCAGTATGTCAGAGCACATTTGTGTCGTGCCAGGGGTTGTCATTGGGCTGTTTTCCTTTCTTTTCTATTTCTTTTCTCCTTCAGGGGATGGGCGGATCATGCCATTGGTATGTCTTATTTTATCTGTCTGTCTGTCTGTCTGTCTGTCTACATTGCATGACTCTCTTGGGTGTGTGTGTGTGTGTGCGCGCATATGTGGGTTTGTGTTGATTTTGACTGATAAAACTAATTTTTCTTCTTCTTCTCTTTTTTTTACTCACCCTCACACCTGGGACTTGGGTGTATTTTTAAATGCGTGAATGTGTTTTTATACAGTCTTTTCAGTTGACTCACTGGTCACTTTTGGTCCAACTGCCCACAGCAACGAAAGGACCGCTTGATTCAATCTGACAGACGGGAACCACTTCTAGCAGGCGCTACATACAGTAGTCTCACCAGTAATGGCAAAGCTATTACAAGGATGTCACGAAAGCTTCTTGAGGCTTGGTCACATGCTCGCAAACATTTCAAAATATAGGAGACAGAGATCTCTTTGAAACCTGGTGGATTTGCAGGAAACGACATAACAACAAACTTGAAATGGAAACGTAAAAATACACAAATTTTTGAAACATTAATAACATCTATAATATTGCATTATTTGATCCCTGGATTATGTATTTAGTTAAGTCACATTTCCCTAGACTATCTTCTTCAGTGCCACTGTCTGTCTTACTGTGAGCTAGGTAATTGAGGAACCTGCAGAGATCAATGGCGGAACAATGCAGGACATTGCCATTAACCAGGTTGGCAGAAAGAGCCATTAGAATGTGATTTACAGTCGGCAGGTCATGCAGAACGGCAAGTAGCAAATTAGTGCACGGAATGTGTTATGTGTGTATCAAATACAAAGAGATGGGGTATAATTAACCAATGGAATGGATATGGTTTGTAGATCCAAGTACTGAGTCACTGTTTGACAAGCATCGCATTATAGATGCTTATAAGCACTATTTTCTATATGGCAGTGAAATGTGCTAGCAAAAAGTGCTAACATGTACACACGCAGTGCTTGGAAGTATTATAAGAACTGAATATGGTATTTGAATATTGAAGATGGAATATTCTGAGCATGCGCATTAGGGTCCTCAACGAACCACCGCAAAACCGTATGGCTAATTTCCACAAATCCAAATTGCTGGGTAATGGACATGGGCCGGTGTGAACTTGCAAACCAATGTTCCCATCATTGGGTTTGTGCGTATACAGTAGATTCATATTAACCTGTTTACAGCTGGAATGACTTGAAATTGCCCATCCATACATTATCAATGTGTTCAATTGTATTTATTTTTGACATGCATTTTGCTAAAAAAAACATGCTGTAAATTAATTTTACACATCAACACATCAAATATTAGTAATTAGAATGTCATTGCTCTGGTCTTACCTATGTTCTGTTTTGTTAAATACATTACAAGAGCTATATCTATCCTTTAATACGGCTATTTTAATACATCCGTAGGCCACAAATCATGTTCACCAACAAACTACAGGAAACGCATGATATACGCTAATGCCATGGATGTAATGCAAACATGTGAGGGGATGTTCTAATGCATCCATACCTCAAAGAACTATAAAAGCTCCCGGAGTAATATGTGGCTCTCGCCTGCTGCTGCGCTGTGGTGACAAAAACAATGTAAAACAATATGTCTTTCATTGGCTCAATGTACTGTTAAAAAAAAAAAAAAAAGAACGCACTCAAATTTCATACAATAATAAAGCATTTTTGCATGAATGCAGCTTTAATGGAACGCTTGTTGTTTTAGTGGTGTGTGTTGTTTTTAATGGCCATCAATGGCAAATTGGCTTCTTTGGTAAATTGGTATGTTTGGCTGTAGTTCCAGCATTGGCCACCATACCAGTCAGGCAGTAAGCCTTGCTTCCCACTCCTGGGGGCTTGGAGAAATGCATTCTTGTGTTTGTGTGTGTGTATGTTTACGTGCACTTTCCCGACTTCCCGCTCAGCGACTGACCCACTATGGTGGCTTTTAGCCAACTAGCAACCGACTGTCAGGCTCTCAGCGTCTCCCCGGGGGCAGCCTAGTTAGCGCTGTCTGACAAGCCCGCTCGCCTACAAGTGAGGCTTCAGTCTAGGGAGGGAAAGAAACAAGCTCCAGAGGAAAGCTGTCATCTTTTTGTCAGACCACAGGGAAGAGAAGTGTCTCTCTCTCTCTCTTTCTCCCCCCCCCCCTCTCTCTCTCTCTCTTTCTCTCCCCCCCCCCCCCTCTCTCTTTCCCCCTCTCTTGCCTCTGTCTCTATGTGTGTGTGGAGATCCTGTGGTTGCTCACAGCTGGACTGTGCAGAGTAAACAGGTGGCTATCAGAGGATTAAAATATAGATGCCCTCCCCTGGGTGCTCGGGGTGGGGGGGCTTTAGCAGCCTTGTCGTCACAGAGACGGAGTGACATCCAGTCGAGGTGAGAGGCGCTGCGTGCTGAGGGGGAGGAGGGGGGAGTGCACACGTGAACATTTATGCCAGAGGGATACCGATGCCCAGCACTCCACCTAATCCTCTCTTCCCAGACACTTCATTATCACCCGCCACGACGTCGCAGAGCTGGCTCTCTGGAGGGGCACCTGACGCTTGGGGGAGGAAGGGGGAGGGGATGGGGGGGTGAGTTGGCTTGGAGGAAGATGGGAGGATGTAGAAAGAGAGAGGAAGTGGAGAGAACAGATGCCTGGCACAGTGGGTGGTAGCGAAGGGGAAATGGTATCTGTTGAACTCCACTCATTTTCTTTTGCATATTCATGCGTTTTCAGGGCCGACGCAGATAGCGAACATTACGGTATACCGTGCACTACACAGCGTGTTTAGTGGATTTGCTGCAATTCTATGTAAGTTATGCATGTCTTTTATAAGATGAAGGAAACTGTAATTCTTTCATTCTCAGATAAATAAAAAAAAGACGTTTATTGCCAGCCAGTTGAGACAGTAAACTATTATAAATATATCATAACTGTCGAGCGTCCTCCACACTGCTAATACACCTTCAGACGGGGGAGTTTTAGAATAGAGTTTGCAATTAAGACAAACCAATTAAGACTGGGATGTGCGCTCTAGACCGCACTGAGCTTGTGCTAAGGTGTCTGCTGGGAGGAAGATTAATTTCAGAGAGGGAGAGCGCGGCAAAGCCATTTGAGCCCACTGTAACATGCTGGCTTTCTACTGCGAGGCTCACATTAGCACATGCCATAATTGATAGAAGAGAATACTTAGCAGTAATAATGGCCATTATAGGGGGTGGTATGAAGACATTATTTTCAGAAAGCTCTAATTAGGCATTTTTTTGTTGTTGTTGCTGTGACTACAGAATGCTACAGACGCAGACATCCAGCGGCGCCTGCACTGACTTTCTCTGGTGTCGATGAACTGGAAGGCGTGGTCTAGTCGGTATTCTCCCACTAGACCATGCAAATTCATCAAAACAGTGACGGAGGGGAGGTGGGCCCCTCCTCTCTGCTGGTTCTCTGTTGAGCTGCGGGGGTCCCTGGCCCCACTGGAAGTTGTGGTGTTCACAGTCACTCTGTGAATGTGGAGCTGCAGGCCAGGCAGAGACCTCGGAGACCTCCTGGGACATACGCCCCCCCCAACCCCCCCGCCCCCTCCCCTTTATCAGCACCACCTGGGGCCACTGTAAACATGAACCTTTCCCCGGCCCCTCGTGAGAGCCACAGCGCACGGACACTTTGATGTCCTGGCTCCACGCAGCTCTCTCTTCAATGTGCCCCGCCAAAGGCCTCGAGAGGCCTGACACGACTTGTGTTTCCCGATCGTTCCATCCTGACAGCGTGCGCTGGGCAATAAAGAGGAAATACAGCAGGCCGGCCTGCGACTGTAATCCTTCTGCTGACAGCCTCAGAGCTTGCCTTCCTCCCGTATCCCTCCTCTCTCCCCCCCCCCCCACCCCCCCTCCCTCATTGAGCCGCGCGCGGAAACCTCACCAAGCGTGACAACAGCAGAATGCCAAAACATGGATTGGGCCAAATGAGCTGTGAACGCAAACAAAGTAGGGAATTTGTTCTGCGGTGTTTGGGGTGGACATGTGTCCCCTCAGCATGTTAAATACTGCACACAGTCTGAGTGACAGACAGACAGACAGACAGACAGACATGCAGATGGGCGGGCAGGCAGGCCGAGAGAATGGGACGGTAATTACAGAGCGATTAAAGTGGAAGCTGAGAGCGGAGGCATACAGAACATTAGCGCAGGGCTGCACGGGGAATGCGTGCGTTAATCGCCGTAGTGAGTATGCGGGACAATGTCTTTAATGTCTTATGGTAGACTTTAGAAGCACGTGCAGAAGCCACATACAATTTCCTCTCGGGTTTCCACGAGGGCTTATTTGCCCTCTGGAGAATGTTCTTCTTGTGTTGTTTTCTCTTTGGTCTGTGGCTAACCCTGCACTGACGCACATGTTCATGAGTTTCTGTTTAACTGCGTGTGCCTGCTTTCCGGATGTGGGCCTAGCCCAGGCAGGGTGCCCACTGTATCGCCAGGCCTGAGCCTGGCACAGCTGTTGTATGTTTTATTTACTGAGCATTGATGAGATAAGAGCCGAGTGTTTGTGAATGTCTGTCTGAGGACATCAGCAGGCCTCTCTGCTCCTTTTGAAGTGCTGATTGGTCATTTGGCATCAGTCCTACAACACCTAAATGGACTCTTAGTGCAACTCAGGAAGGCCATAAACATAAGCAGTCGATAGCGGGGCTACGAGGGGGGTGGGCAGGTTGGGGGGAGAAATCTCAGTAATGCACAAACTCTTTCGAATTGTTCCACTGGGCTTTTCCACAAATGGATTTTCAAACTTTTAAGTGTTTTGCTGCGTTGCCGCTGGAGCATTGCGTCATGTCGGACTCTGCTGATTGACTGGGGGCGGCTCTGTGAGCTCTCTGCCCACCGCGAGGCCACAGCAGGTGAGGCAGGGGATGGCGAGGGGCTAGTCCTGCTAGTGGGGAATGGCTCTGGATGCGGACGCTGCGCTGGATCACGCACAATGCACATTAGGGCGAGGGCTGCTTCAGAGCCCTGCAGATGGTCATTAAATCATGCATTTTATTTTACTGGAGACTTTTTTTAATGTTCCTGCAAGACCTATATGCTTTTATTGCCACTATTTAGGAAGGCTACCACGCAGATTAGGAACATACAAGGGGGCTTTTTGTGAATCTTAACAATGCCTTAATTCAAACTTGCTACTCTTTTTCTTTAACGTGATTCACATGTTCCCCATAAAAGCAGGAAACGTGTTGCGCAGGATTAGACTGAGAGGTTTTACAGAATATGGGAGATGTTTGAAAAAGCCTGAATATAAGCTCTTAACATGTCTTGGCTTAGTAAAGTGTTTAATATGTGAACTGGGTTTAGCTCGTGTGTGTGTTCCACTCTAAGGAATGCCGTTTCATCACACCTCGTACCACTTAGTTTGTCATCTGGGCAATAAAGACAAGCACTTCCAGTCAACTGTGGCGCAGAAGCTTGTTAATCTTAGTGTCAATCAGCGCCATGGAGGCATAAAGGCCTAATTACCTCCCCTTGATTGGGTAGTGAGCAGGATAGGAAATTCACTCTAATGGCGTATGTCATCTGGTTCGCTCTGGTAGGCAAAATGCTGACCTCCGTCAGCTACTTTTGAACAGAACGCAACAGATGACCCACTCCTTTCAGGAGCTCTGTGAGGGGAAAAGCTCCAAATGTGTAACTATATAAAGACGGTGATATGTATACAATATACGTGGTACTAGGCTACAGTATGCAGGCTTGATGTGATTCTGGAAATTCCACTACTTCTTTGTCCAAGCCTTATGTTTTGTCACATTTGGCTTCATGTACTAACGTTTAGCGCCCGTTTTAGGCGTAATGTCGTGACGCTTTGCACCTAAAAACATGGCGTTGTATGTACGAACAGCACACACATGGCTGAAACACTATTCTGCCTGCTGAAAAAACACAGGATCGCAAGTTACGCTTTCCTATTCATGCATATGCATTCATGGGAGGGTCGAGGGGAGATTGGGTGTGTCGCGCAAAAAATGGCAGGAGATGCGTAAGGAGAGAGTGGTCACCTATTCTGTTGAGGCGGTGAAAGGTCTCCACCTCTGAAAAGCAGGTGTTTCTTTGAACAGGAGAAGCAAGCAACGGCAAGGTTACCCCGGGGCAAGACGAAGACACAGGCCTTGGAGAGACGTGCTGAAGGATTTGATTGCTTGTGTGTTGCTAAAATCAATGTTTATTCCACATCTTTCATTTAAATTTCATAGTCACCCAAAAATAATAATTTTGGGGTAGAATTATGTTATCTCTAGGTGTGCTGATAGGCTACATATAGACAAGTAGGCTTTTTATATCTAGCCTACTTCATGATAGATAAACTTGTTTTCTTTTACTGAGTCTGCTGTTCCATTGCTTTTGGGCACCGCAACTTTTCCAAGTTTAGAGGGCGGTGCCGAGTGCAGATTACACGATCAGTCGCAAGTTTAGTACATCCAACGTAAAATGCGATGGCACAGTATGCTCTATCTGCGGTCTGGCTGCGCTCACCTTTACGTTGCGCTCGCTAACGTACGTACATGAGGCCCATTGTGCCATTTGTTGAATGATCTCATTCATATTATTTAATATACTTTAACACAAAAGTGTTGAAAGTGCCAGGCAACTGGATAAACTAGCTAACATGATATATATTGAGGTAGATACTGTACATGCCCTCCCCACCCACGCACATACACATTAAAATATGCGCTCATTTGTATTATACTGCAGTCTGTTGCAGAAGAACATACATTTGAGTTGTTTGCGACATTTTAAATCTAGAAGGGAGAATGAAACTATCTTGACCAGGGGTCGTTGTTTTACATTAGCAGGCAATATGAGGAACACAGGCTGTGCATTATAGTGGTATTGGGGCCAAGGTTCATGACATGGCAATTTGCTGTCTATTCTTTGGGGTGACTTGCGCCAATAGTCCCCTGCGGGTTTATATGGGCCCCTATGTATGGCAGCGTGAAAGCAGCCTGGCTTTGTGCCCTCTGGGTCAGTGGAAGGATCTCTAGGAGCACAACTGATGAGCACTAATCCGGTCTCCTTGGCAAACACAGGTCTCTCTCTCTAGACTTTGTGCCGTGAAACACAATTTAGAGAGGTGAACATGAGGGGGCTCGTCATGTCCCCAAGCAAAGGGAGAGTGCAGTGCGTACACATCCATCCAAGTGATGAAATGAATTCAGGAGTGTTCATACATATAATAGTAGAAAAATAATTACCACTCTTAAGATGGCCGAAGAGCTTCTATGGTCAGTTGTGTGTGAGCAGTTGCTTTGCGGATGCATGACATTGTTATGTTGCCTAAGAAAGTCTTACAATATTTATTTTCTGAAGATGAATGGGAAAAAGCTGAGCCAGTTGGACTGTGAAATTAATCATTTGAGAAATAGAGGGTATTTTTTGCATGAATAGTGTCCATGTTTATGTCTGAATGGCATAATGAATTTTCTTTAACTTCTATCTATTCCTAAATATTGTGTCGTTGTTCAGTTTAGAATTGTATCAACAAACGGTTAGGGTATAAATTATGTCTGCAAATTGAATTAAGTCCAATTTATGCTAAATGACTGAAAGGCTTTGGGAAGTATGATTAGTGGTGGCTATTTATCTTTGTAGTCTAGGCTAATCCTTAGAGACCTCATTTCTTTAGCGCTAATATTCCCTCAGCAGTTAGCAGCAGCCTGACATTTTCAACAATATAGTGACAGCAAACCCAAGTGAAGATGTTTTCGTTTGTGGAATTACAGCAACGACACACATTGTTTTATTATTTACCCTCATACTATAACATCTGCTGCTAGATGCTCTGTATTAAAATGTAAATAGATTCACTATTGGTTAAATCTGTGATGGTAGCAGGGTTTTTTTTATTTACATAAGGTATTATTTATATTCACCCCATGCGCTCTTTTCTATTTTCCTTCAGTTTGGTGAGGCCATCACATTTACCCCTCATTTGAAATTCATGGGGGGAAAAACTGCCTCCATATCTACGAACCAGCTTACCCACATCCAACTAATATTGAAGTTGATTAAAGTATTTAAATGGCCCATTTAACCCCTGACACAGTGAGGTCTACCTGTGTGATAGTACCATTCGTTTGCAGTAATTCCAGCAATCTCAGGCGTGAATTGATCCCATCTCAGCCATAAGGAGGTTTTAGTGCTGCTGTGTGTGTGATCACAGCCCAGTTTAATAAAGCCAGCCAGTCACAAACCATTAAACCAAGAGAGCACAATAAATAAACAGGGGAGCTTTCTCCTGCAACAGCACCTCCATCCAACCACACCAGAGCACATCTGGAGGCTCCAGGCTCTGCTAGCCAGCTTTCACCCTGCCTGTCTTCAGATTTCACAGCAGGCCCTCACCCTTCAAGAGGACTTGGTTGCCCCAACCCCCACCCCCAAGAAACAAACAAACAAACAAACATACTGTAAGAACAAAAAAATGTTTTGTCTTTTTTCTTTTTTTATCTGAAATGGCATGCTGCATGGAACATCAATGTTTTTATTATTATTCATAAGCTAGGTGATAGGAATGCATTATGAGGCTGCTGCCACAACACGGGCCATCAGCGAGGCAGATTGATGTTGAATTGGCCTGGCCCATGCAGATAGAGCTTATCAGCTGTGGGCCTGGATGTGACATCTAATCGCGTGAGTGCCAGCTGAGGAAGCACAGGCACAGATGAGCCACTAACAGCACAGCAACTCCCTCCCGTCGCATTCAACAAATGGAGAGGAATTCCTCCCTGGAGTAGTGAGACAGGTGATAGTGAGACAAGAGCTCCTGTACTGCCACAAATCTGTCTTTTACGGAGGAGAAAGACAGATAATGAGAGAGAGGAGCGGCCACAAGAAATGGAAGAGAGGGTGAAGAGTGCGCGCGAGGGCGAAGAGATTAGCCATGGGAAAAGTAAAGAAATTATCTGAAATGAAATCCCCTTAAATACCCCAGCTAGCCGCCCACAGATAATGAATCTCCTTGGCCCAGCCTGTGCATTGTTGATTGAATCTTCTGTGATCACAATTCCTCATTCCGTAATAACAGACTTTCAGTACGGGTGCGTCACAAATCCTAGTTCTCTGTAAGAATGTTTCAGTTGCTGAGCAGATTACTTTTTTTGTCCTTGTTCTTTGATACAGTACCTCCAACACAAACATGTGCACTAACATGCATGAGTATGCCTTGGTTAGTTTTTTTACAAGCATATAGACCAATGTAGACCCACATCCCCAAAACAATATAACTCATGTAGTATAGTTATGTCCCACGCAGGGCTCTGAAGCTCGTGTCTGTCACGCAAAATACATACAAAACAACAGCAATGGAAACAACATGTATGTGTATTTCATTGAATGTAATAATATTTTAAGGATTCAAATGTAGATGCTATCATGACCCCTCACAAACCAATCTTCTGAGCCAGGCTGCAGGTTGAAAACCACTGGGAAAGAGGAGTGTTGTGAGGCAGAGATGACCCCTTCACCTGGCCAGAGATGGAGCCATCAGGGCCCTCCAGGGAAACCCTGTCCGACACATTCCTGCTCCTCACCGCCCGTCATCGCGTCCCTCGGGGCTCACGCTGAACCCCCGACCCTGGACTTTGGGTGTTCTGCCGTCCATTTTGCCAGCAAAGATATAGTTTTTCAGCCGTGGCAGATTTAGCCCGGAAGATCAATGTTGCAGCTGGCCTGAGACATGCCAGGTCAGGGCACCGAGGGTCTGAGGGAGGTTAGGTCAGGGCCTTCAACCAGGCTCCCTGTGGTGTGTTTGGGAATGATGGCCCAGGCAGCCAGTATGGATCTTTCCACCAGACACAGACAAGTGTCCTTTGGATTAGCAGCCTCATTCCTACCTAGTATCTTCACAAACCCTCAGCCATTCACTGGTATAGCACAAAACAGTTGGCTAATAAGACGCCCTCCCAACATCTGGTTTAGACTAGACAAGTGCTTTTGCTGTGCAAACAAGCTGGTTGATGTAAAGGGGTCATTCACTTGTTTGCAGTGTCTATTGTGGGTTATTCTCTAAGCATCGAGCTGAGGAGTTCGCTATCCTTCTCTTTGAGTGGTTTTCTGTGTCGTGAAAGAAGATGCAATTTGGGACTATGTCCTTGGTAGGAAATGTAACATAGAATGCCACTCCCTTTTATGCCTTTATAAACCTGGCCTAAAGCATAGTGATTCCATGCGTCAGCTTAGTAATGGTTTTATGCAAAATACCATTATCCCAGAAAGGACACCAGTGTGTGTAAGCGGGTCAAGTACTCATTGTCGAATGGGGAATGTTATGCAGTTCGAGAAAACAGCACCAACAGCTACGTCTCTCTCATTCTGTTTTGTTGGAGAGCCATTTGAGAGGGAAACGTTAGGCTTGAATGACTTGAATAAAGGTTTCTTGTAGCCAGCGGTCATTGTTAGTTTTATTTAAGAGGCACACCAGTCTGAAAGATCTTGAAATTCTCTTTTGCACCCCCCCTCCCCCTCCCTCCCTCTGCTTGTCTGTGTGCCGCTGGGGGTTTCTTCACTGTTGCATAATGGGGGCACCGCAAGCTCCTTTGTTTGCTCAGGTGCAGTTCTGCTATCGGCAGATAATAGAGGAACTCTTTTGAAGCAGATGTTCCCTCTTCATCATGCTCCTCAGTGTGACCCTCTCGTAAAAACAGAGAGAGGGAGAAAGAGCTCACTCACTACGTCAAATAATGCAGCCAGTCCATCCACTAACTGACCTGAAATGTGTATTCTCCTGCTTTTTGCTCCGTTGCTGCATATTGTATAAATCCATTGTAGGTATTCCCTTATCTAGGGATATTCTAAAAGCATATGCCTGCGGCCACTGCTTTCTGTGTGAACCAGCCGAATTACTGTAGCCTATACCGAAAATATGACTGATTTAGTAAATATACGTTTACACTGTTTATTTCAAAATAAACGTTTTATTGTAACCAACATTTTATTCATGTATTATTAATGTATTAATATCAAGAATATAGGGCATGACATGCAGGCTCTTCTCCACGCTGGCTCATTTGAGTGAGCTGTTGCGTCACCCGCGGTCACGTTTCCTCCATTTCAACATCTCCAATCAGTTTGTTTTCAAACTGAAAGAAATTCCAAATAGCGGACATGATTACAAGCAGGCATCAGTTAGGTCAGCATACTGTATGTCTGTGCTGCCTTTTTAATTGAGCCGCAGGGTTTTGTGAGATGCTAATGACTTTTTCAGCATCATATATTGTGACTCTGTGTGATTTAATAGAAAATACTCAGTTTCTCTGAACTATACATATTGATAAAAGCAATTTGTTAGAAGTCACACACTGGGGAATTCTTGCTATGCTCTGTAATTACCTTGTTCTGCTTGACTACATAGAACATACTGTACATTTACACGTTTAAACCATGCCAGTAGGTTAAACTGATTGCACAGGTGTGAAATGGCTGACTCTGTTAGGCGCGCAGGCAGGAAGGGACCCAAACGCACGACATGTAGACATAATGCAAGGAGTTGTATATTTAAAAAACAAAACAAAGAATGAAAGAACTGTCAGGAACACACGCTGCAGCAAAAACTAGAGCAGCAGTGATCCACAAGAGAGAAACACAATAACCATACACGACAATGAAGCACAAGTGAACCCAATTGACAACCAACATGACGCAGCGGAAAACACAGGGAAACGGGCAGACATAATGGTAAATGGACTGCATTTATATATAGCGCTCTTACAACCTTCCGGCCACTCAGTGCGTTTTACATTCTAACCTCATGTTCACCCATTCACACACACACTGCAGCCCCACAAGACAAACAGCCATGGTAGGCTTTATCATTCTATACTAGTCTAGGGACACATCCCTACAGTATAGGTCATGTGAATCATAGTGGTCAATAGCTATGACCTCCGGTACATAGAACCAACTGGAGATATGACATGCAGTATTTGACAGCAAATATAGATTTCCTGTCTATTCACAGTTCACACACACAATTTGCAAAAGCTGCCCATGCATATTTAGTGATACTATACATTGATACAAAACAAAAAAAAACATAAAACATTCAATTAATTTCTCTTACCAGCAACCATTTTAGTTCTAGAGTTGTGGCCTGTATGCAGATTGACTGCAAAGTCAGTGACTGTCAGCCTTGGCATCAATCAGCCAGTATCTCGAGGTGCTCCAGCTTTCATACTGTCCCCACACAAGGCTAAATAGACACCTGCCTGCTGAGTCATCCTGGAACTTCTAAGGCCAGTCTGACTTTGTGCATTTCATTACTTCTCTAAACTCAGAGACCTCTTATTTCTCATTAGAGGCAGTTGTCTAGGTCATATAAGATTACTGACACAACTTTCTTCTCTTTTATTCATTAGCGAAGCTGTTCAAATGTAACAATTGCTTAGACGTCAAGGCACTGTGAGTGAATTTATTTTGTCAGGCACACTGATCTCTGAAATGAATGTTAGGCATCTGAATTAGCAAATCCATAAAATGTGTACTTTCGTAAGGTTAAAAACTTTTAGCCATTTTGCTTTAACAACAAATGTAACTTTGTTCTAAACATCAACCATTTAACATTTTTAATTCAACCTAATTGTTCTCTTCGTATTCATTCATCTTAAACTGTATGGCATATGCTAGACATGTTAAATGTCCTCATTGGCCGATGTGTTCATTAGGGTTAAGCAGGGTTGTTCTGATCAACCTCTGACACCTGGGTCAACCATAGGGTCTCGCCCCTGGCAGCGCTCTATTGATAAGGGTCATTGCAAGGGTCGTCTCTTCTCCCTCTTCACTTCTGTCCAATTAGAGCGCCTGCAGAGCCTGTTGTTCACTGGATGGTGAATTGGACTCATTGATTGGCATGTACTTCAACTGTTGTGCTGTTGTCAGGGCTAACTTGTAACACATAATAACAACAACAGAACAACAATTTGACACTCTCGAGCAGCTTTCTGTTGTGGTATTATCCTATTAAGTCCGTGACATGTGTATTTTTCTTGGGGCACTGATAATGCTTTGAGTGACTTGTTCAGCCTGTTTACTGGCTGTGGGGGAGGATCTGTTATATATTGTGGCCCTCACTCAAGCACACCTTCCTCTCCAACTTTATTGAGACTACCTGTCTCTGAACAAACGCAATGCACATAAATCAATATTTAGCAAAGAGACTGAACATATCACAGACAGAGATAGGCTGCAACTGTGTGTGTAGTTATATCATGGGAGGCTATATGAGTCCTTGGGGCTTGGTGCACAATATTTTAGTCAGTTCATCCTTAGCCAACTGTCAACATACGGTATTTGCAAAGTTCGATTGAAATGGGATGAGGTGATTTTGAGAAAGTTTAGTTATTGTAGCCAAATACGTGTCCTGAATATAATACCCTTCACGTGAATATATCCTTCACTTACTGTATGCCGATGTACTCTACTGTAAAAACAACAACAACAACAAAAATATTAAACCGTATTATATCTCACCCATTATAGTAGTGTCGTGATGTTAAACCCTCATGAATTTAGTTCTCTCCAAGATAAGCTATTGTTTCATATACTGAGTCAAGATTTACAGGTTAGGGAGGATAGTGAGTGATCCCTGTGCTAAACATGTTTTATCTGATGGTTTATTACATTTTTCCCTCTTTTTTGTTTTATGCGTTCAATCTTAAACATATTAGATTTTTCAATAATGGGAAAGTAATAAGTTAAACTTTGTCCATTAAAATGCACAGTTGTAATGTATTTTAGAGTAGCCGGCTCACACAAGCATTTGAATGCAACTTTGCAGAGCCTCTTTTGTTCCAGAAGTGGGACAGACAGCACCCCCACCATTTAGAAAATCTAATTAAACTAAACTAGTTTTTTATCTGTTCTAAATGACTTGAGAGAACCTATTCATTAAGCCTGCCCTCCGGTCCTGTCACAAATATACTCCAGTATTACATTTATTTAATAAATAGGTTACTTAACGATTTATTTTCCCTCCCTCTGCTGTTTGTTGTTGTGTTCCATTGTGTACAGTATACTTCATCTTACAACCTAGCCAGAGCCAAAACAAAATGGCCGTGCCCTGCAGTGATCATTCAGAGTGCAGACACCGGTGTCACATATTTCCATTGAACGTTTTAATCTAGCTTGTTGAGAAGCCACTAACCCTTTCAGCTGTTCACCTTATACCCTGATATGATAACCGAGTAATCAATGAAGGGATTTTCTCTTTGCTTCCTGACTCCCTTTTTTCACTCCGCAGCCATAGCAACAGGCGCAGGAATACCTTATTTGGTGAAACGACACACAAATCTTCCCGGGAATTGATTGTGTTCCCTGCTCCTGTCCTGTGTGTACTCTAAGGGCTGAGCTTTAACATATATGACGTGGGAGGGCTCATAGGAGCTCAGAAGTAATGGCACTCTGCCACAAGACCCGCTGTGGGAGATGAAAGAGAAATTAGTGGCTATTAGTAATGGGACAGATGTGCATGGTTTCCCATGAGGAAGGTCGTCGGGTCTGCGGTTCTTGACCAGATGTAGTGGTAGCCCCACGCATTAGGCAGGCCTCTTGTACTCTTCGATAGACAATGCAGCCTTTGTGCCCATTTGGCTCACTGGCACATTTTGTGGAATGTACCTTACATCATCATGGGCCTCATGTACTAACATCTTAGCGCCCGTTTTAGGCGTAATTTCGTCGCATTTTGCGCTGTAAAACATGGCATTGTATGTGCGAACATGGCTAAAACGCTATTCTGCCTGCTGAAGGAACACAGTCGCAAATTGCTCTTTCCTATGCATGCATATATATATATATTCATGGGATGGTCGAGGGGAGATTTCGTGTGTCAATCAAACATATGGGAGAAGATGCACAAGGAGAGAGTGATTACCACCTCGGCTGGCCGGCTGGCACTGCCATCGCTACGAGGTCTCAAGACTTGTTATCAGTCGCACATTTAGCAAAATCCAACGTTAAATGCGATGGCACAGCGCGCGCTACCTGCAGTCTGGCTGCACTCACTTATTACTGTAAGTATAGCCCATCTCCCACGTTATCCTATTGCTGTACCATTCTTTAAATATTAAGTGTGAATGGTTTCTACTGTACCTTTGAGTGCCAACTTGAATACATGCTTCAAAGCTGTGTTTAAACACAAGATGAATGAATGACCTTTACTATTATTGGCGGATGGGTCTATGACATTTGGTTCTGCATTGATTATTAGGCAGTAAATATAAAACCTTGGCATTTGAGTTAAAAGATGTAATGGTATATTTCCCACTCCCCGCTTTTCTGTTCCCTCATCCACTGGTTTATTTGTGTGGCACTCTGCTGTGCTCTGGGGATTCCTTGCTGGAGGGGAAGGAGGGGTATGCGTTGAGATGGCCATGGGCCCTGACAGAGAAGGGTGACATCCGTGAGAGAAGGGATCATTTCAACGCTGTGTGGAGAGTGAGAGCGAGCGCCACTGCACTGCCCACTGCCTGTTGATTGATTTGCATTGCAGATTGCATAAAGATGGCCTCTCTCTGCAGGCTGTTGCCATCTCACCTCCCCACCACACACACCACCGCCGCCACCACCGCCACCACCGCCACAGTCTCTGGCTACTGGCCCAGTGTGTTGCTCACACGCTCATTAATATGGGAGTCAGCGCACCCGCCTGCTAGACACCAACATTTCAAATTAAGTCAATAAAACATTGCGTATCCGAGGGAAATGGGGTTGTTCCTTTACTTCATTTTGACATTTTTTTAACAATTTTTTATGTTTGACTTTTTAATAATTTGGTAGACACTTATTCAAAGCAGCTTAGAGTAAGTTAATTTGATGATTGCATATGAACCAACCGTACATCACCAATCGTCGTCAGCTAAGCTGGTGAGAGTGGTGGTTTGTTCAGTAATGGTCTTATACTAAGTCTAGACATTGTGGAGGTCAGGGACATTGGAGAGGCACATATTCTCTACATGAATGCACTGTAGTGCACATAGCGGATAGCACACAAACATGTTATTGTACATCTTTGCATGCGGACGCATGCTATAGAATGTTTAATGAGATCAGCATACTGTATTTGCATCACCAACAACGCCTTGCTCCAAGTCAATAATACATTAGATAACATGGGTAGGCTGGCTTCAAGCATGTTCCCAGTTTAAACTGTATGACAATTTGTTTTAATGTAGAAGATTGTCTGCGTGGGCGTGTGTGTGTCTCCTGTTTTGCCTCAGCAGGAGTCAGCAGGCAAGGTGAGCAGGTAAACTAATCAGCAGTCAGCACCCAGTGTTCGTTTAATCTATTCTTTAATGATGTAAGCCATTGTTCCATAAACCAATTTCATATTCATAATTTAAGAAGCAACCATCAGCTCACATAGGAGGCTGTAGAGAAACCCTAGTCGAATGTAACCTGCAATTTTTTTCCATCATCCATCGCCATGGCTGCACATTAAATATGACATGCGTACTTACCTGAGAGATTTAGAGTTGAAAACTCATATCATGAGAGGTGAAGGTGGAGCGTCTTGTGGCTCTATATTCATCATTATTTCTGGAAGGTCAATAGCTGCCATCATAGGCCCAACAACAGATTACCAACTGATACCCATGCTATTTCTGGACTCATACCAAAATTATTGGCATTTTCTCTTCTTTGGCCTCTAATATAAGCCATAACTATTTTTCTTATCAGTGGCACTGTACTTCGGCTTGGCAGTGGGCCAAATATTGTCTGGAAATATCATCCATTCTCTTGGTACTAACAGTAAACCAATCATTTGCGCTCAAGATAAGCGGAAAATCTGAAATTATGTTAACTTAGTATGCTTATTTTACACAAAACACTTGGCCACGGAACTGTTTTCTGTTGCCAAATTGCCAGCGCCTATTTCGTTTTCTTCTTGTGTGCGTCACAGAAACAGTTGGCTTCCGTTTGAGTGGGTTTTAAATATAAAAGGGCACTGGGCCAGGATGTGAACAAGCAGCTATGTGACATGCTGTCACTCTGGGGCTATTATTCTGTTCCGTGTGATTTAGGAAGCCTCCTCTCCAGGGCATGGAGGGTCCTGCATGGGTGCACGGCTGACCGCTGGGTAATGCGGGGCGGGGGCCCTTCAGTGAAATGGCTTGAGGGGCTGTATCTAGGCATCTCCCTCATTATTGGACTCCTCACTGTCCCTCACTCAGGCAAGAGTGACGGGAGACCCCATTACACTCCCAGATTCCCTCTTTGCATCCTCCGGTGTGAGGGCAGCTGTTGAAGTCACTGCTGAGGTGGGGGAAGGAGGAAGAAACAGAGAATATGCTTCATCGGTCACGTTAACATGCCCCGCCTCCATCACACATACACATAACTCTAATGCAATTAATTTCCTCTTGCTCTGAGATTTGTAGTGCTTTAGCCACACGTACGATTCCATTCATTAACTGAGAACAAAAATTGTTTCGGAAGAGGAAGGACCCTTTTCACACATTGGAGAAAATCCTACTTTTAAAATGGCCGGTAAGTATGTTAACGATGGTCTTCCCTAGAGGAGAATTATCTCCTTAATTAAAAGGACCAGCAGGATAGGCCTGGAATCATGATGGTATAATTATGAATTATGAGAGCCCCCGTTTCTGTGCCTGTAATATGCACTGTTCTGTAGCAGAGGAGCCTGCACAGGCCTGTCATTTGTATTTACGGTAACATATAATTTTCATTGGTGACATTGGTCTTACTGGAGAACAGCTGACTTTATATTCCACCTATTGTTTTAGTTGTATTGTATTAGTCATGCAGCCAGCTCTGCTGAGGTGTGTGCTTGTGTTTGGGTCGGCGCCACTCAGCACCAGACCTTTGATTTGTGCCCTGCTACAGCTGGGAAACCATTTCAGCGGGCAGCTGCGGACGCTTAATCTCTACCGGGTTGACACGGCCTCAATTAATAGATAGCACACTTTGGGAGGCTGGAAGAAAGTTGTCAGGGTCCCATCAGATAAATCACTAGACAGGATTCCTCGTCTGCCATCGTAAGCTCTAGCCTCACTGGCCTGCTGGTCTCTGTTTGCTTTGCTTTCCTTACAGAGCGATAATGATTTCATGGCAGAGATACAGGGCTGTTTATGTGGCTAATCCTTTGACTTTAACCTTTGGCTGTATGAAAAGTATGGCTTGCAGGTTCAGCTTCACACTGGCCTATTCATAATGACAGCAAAACAATCTATTCAGATTTGGTTTAGATGTAGACAAGACTACACAAACATTATAAGTTTAGCTGCCGGTTGTTTTTCCACTGTTTTTATTTTATTTTTCTCTTCATTAAAACTGATCATAGTTTCCACATAATGGAACATGGTTAATCACCACTAGGGATAATCTGCTTTAAAAGAAAAGTAAAACTCACCTCTGAGTGTATTCATTTGTGGTTTATTCATTTTTTATTAATTATACAAATGTATTCATTAAGGTTTACTGTATTTCTTTTGTTAGGCAGACAGGATAGTAGTGGGTGAACTTTAGAAAACAGAACTTTTATTAAATTAAACTCAACTTTTAATTGGATGCAATATTTGTATTACTTAATATACAACCCCAATTTTTAAATGTTGCGAGAGTTGGGATGATTTAACCCATCCCTACCTTGAGGGATGGGTTAAATGCAGAGAACTAATTTCGCTGCATGTATGTGTATGTGACAATAAAAAGCACATGTACCTTTACCACCTAGTATGGAAAATTTGACTGGTTTGTAAATTCCATTTACCCTGTACTTCTGAATAATCTTCTACATTTTGAACGTACTTGTTTTTGTGAACGTACTCATTTAAAATAACATGACGGCAACACACGTTGGACATATGTTGTGCTTCATGAAGCACAACATATGTCAATGAAGGCCTTGTACATGATATGCACTTGAATACCTTTATAATGGAGAGGGAGGATTCTTCTTGCTACTGTAAACTTCACAAATGGGTGTTTTAAGTTCCCACATATTACTGTACAGTATGTATATGTTTTATGTGGTAAACACTGTAACACTGTAAAACACAGTCATCAGATTTTCAATGTGTATGTGTTTTAACAACATAATTAAAGCCAGAAGGTTAAACATCATGTAATGTTGTAGTGTGAGTGAATGGAATATAGAAATCGCTCTTTGTTAGTTTTTATTTGCTTTTTTCATGCTGTGCCAATTTGTTTCATAAATGGAGTTGTATATCTTTATTGTCTAATATAAAGCTTTAGATGGTGTGACAAACGCATGTGTGCAACAGTTTCATAGAGTGGACACTGTTTTCTTTGCCAGAAACCAGATACCATATCACATCTCTGTTTCAATTAAGATAGCTTTAGGATTTGAACTGATGTTGGGTACATCCTGACAGGGCTATCAGCCAGACCATAGTTTGCCTTATTGAAATAAACTCTTGAGCTCCTGGAATCTCCATCACTTCAAGAATCCCAGACATGGCTCAGCTGACACATTCTGCAGTTTGAATGGGCATCATTTTTCATTTGTCACCTAAATCTAATCAAACAATTCAGTTTAGAGTTCTGGTGATCTCCGTTGCACAGACTCCATAGATTATAATGTAAACATGGGGCCACTGGCAAAACAATCTAACTTAAATGTGTCCTTTTGAAGTCTGTAATGTTAATGTTGTACCCCAGGAAATGGTCAGAAGTTGTGATTCAGACAGGAGACTTTTTAAAAACCATATAGGTCCATAGTCGCAGTGACATCCATGTATCGACTGTATTTGATATAGAGAGAGTGTGTGACTCCACCTATTCGTCTGAAGAGACCAGTTTGAAATAGATTGGTTGACTGTGTCAAGTGACCTCTCATGATTAATAGCAAGGCTGTCAGTCGATTAAAACAGTTAACTACGATTAATCACACGCTTTACATAGTTCATCGTGATTAATTCATCACATATTTTTACTTACTCAAAATGTAACCACATTTTTTAAAATATGTGTTATACTTTTATAACAAGATTTGCCAGCTTTATGCAAATGGTTTTATTTATTTTATTTGAATAGTCAATGTTTTAATTGATTGATAGCCTGATTGATTGCAACATTCTTTTCCTTTCTAGCCTTAATATAATCTTAATGGAGCAATACTTAAACCCCATCACCTCCATTATATAAACCTAAATTAACTAATACTATACATTAACTTCTAATTTTGTAATTGTCATTCACTTGCATGAATGTGCTATACACTATTGTGGAGCCTGCAGTCTCCTAGAAATTAAGAGTACTGCATTTTACAACTCTTACCTGTTACCATATTAATAAATTAATCACTTTTTGGACCATTCCCCACCAGTATTAAATAAACAATATATATTGCATAACCCTCTGCTTGTGCAAAATAAATGAACATACATACATATTAAATTCTACTGCCTCAACAGGTGATATAAGGCTAATGACCGATTAAATGAATACTGTCATGACCTTTTTGCGTCTGTGGTCTTCTGTGGTTAAACATGTCTCATGTTCAGCGTTGCATATGTTCAAGTATTGTACAAGGCTCTAGGCTTTGCTGAAGAATCAGTCTGTGCCAGACATCCTAAAGAGACTGCATAATAACAACAGCTGTTCATGAATTTTAATCCACAGCAGTGGCCTTTCATTGAATGCCTCCATCTTTCCTCATTTCCGTAATTATGGCTCTGCCAGAGAGTTTGGTCTTCAGATCGACACCTCTGAGGCCATGTTTACATTCTCTTCTCACCAGCCTTAAAGCTTGCTGTTCAGATTGCACCATAATTGCATGCATTTGTCTACTCCTGTCTGCCGGTTTTGTTTCTTGGAGCACTGGATGTGTTGAACAAAGCTTTTCTGTTCCAACTTTCACCTCTAGCCTGGTTGTTCTGGGAGAAGCCATCGTTTACCATCATGCAGACACCTCTTCAAGGTGACTCTGAGCTGATCTTTGTGCAGGAGATGTAATTTATGATGAAATTGCCCGGAATATGTCCTGGGAGGTTGCATTTTCTAAAAGTGTTCTGAACATTAGCGTGTTTCTTATTAGTGTGACATCACTAAGAGGGCAAGTTCTACAGGAGGCAACATTTAATTATGCCTGGACAAAAATATGTGTTGCCTCAATCGATTGCAGACTGTTCCCCATCTTATTAGAAGCTTACATATTTTCTAAAAGGCAAAGCAAGTGAGAAAACGGATTAGCTACAGTCTGACCAACAACTTACAGCAAAGCTTCTCATATAATAAACTTGAACACACAACAAATATGGTTGATGTGGATGCTAGTAGTTTTCAGTTGATGTTGAGTAAACCTGATACACTTAATCAAGCATTCACATCTGCTAAAGCTCCCGGCCCAATCAAAGCACAAAGTGATTTCTCAGTGGTCAGCATCAAGCACCAAGATTATACTTTCAAATAATTGTATTTTTTCCTGGCAGATTAACTGGCCTCCGCATGCAGAGCGGTCTTCAGGAGGAGGGCCGTGTCTCCTAGTGGGTTTGGTTGTATGGAGCACATCGACTGGCTTTGCACCACAGATGTTCAACTCACTATGGGAGTCCTATTTGATGTCTAAATCCCTTACAGGCAGAAGTAAAGACATGCCATGTTGTTATCCGTTAATAATGTTGCAACGTGTTCAAGAATACCTAATTTCTTTACACAAACTGGCAGAAAAGAAATGGAATTGTGTCAACCTGTTGAAACAACATGCCAGGTGTGGTCTGAGATGAAAGCCAGGAATCCATATTAGCTTGGTAAATCCATCCTGATTTTGCGACCACTGTGAATTGTGAATCACTCTGGAAATGGTTGTTTGTCATATGGCGACGTGCCAATAGTGTCAACACAACATCCAGCAGGTTATTGGACCACCTTCAACTATTCAGAATAACAAAGCATTTGCTTATAACAATGTTTAACTGCTTTACATTCCCAGACTGAGCAAATCATAGAGGTGAAGCTTCCAAAATTAAAATGGTTTAACAAGGATAGGGAATCAAGAACCTAATCAAAATGTGTGTACATACAGTATGAGGTGTACCCACCAATGCACAAATTCTCCTCGACTAGAGGAAATTCAGAAGTAGAGGAGTTGACTTGCGCGCACACACACACACACACATTCAACACTTAAAATTGGTTTTGCTGGAGGAGCATGATGCAGTGTCAAACTCTTTCCTCTTACTGTGTTGGAGTAATGATGCCAAAGGTAATCTAACCTAGGAGACGAGTCAATCCATAGCCTTTTTGACAGACTGGTTGTTCGTAATAAGAGACTGCACGAGGAGTCAAAGGTGAAAAATGAGTGTGATATTGAGGGTGGGCAAGCTAGTTAGAAGTAGGGGTTGTACCTGACGGACAGTTTTTGTGTTTTCATGTTGGTGGTGGTGGGGTGACTTTCACACCCTGAAATGACAGCAGCAGGTTTCAGGCACTTGGATAGAGTTGTTAAACACACAATGGGGAAAGGACAACTGACTGCCTATAGTGCTGCATTTGCGGAAGTAGAAATAGGTCCCCCCCCCCACCCCCCTCTGCCATGTGAAGAATTTAGACAGTCTACATGGGGCTGTCCAGGACAGAGCGGCACCGCTATACTTCAAGCAGCTGACATGACAAAACAGTTAGAACAACACCGCACAACGTTAGGACTGGGGCCGGAGTCGCACTGTCCCGGGGTGCACGGCACGGCTGGGGTCTGGCACCGACAAGTCCACAGCTGTGGGACTGCCAGTGTCCAACTGCAGGGTCAGAGGAGCTGTGGTATCCTAACCTGCCTGAGGAGACTCTTTACGGCCCTGGGAACAGCCCAAAGCATGTAATGACTTCTAGCAAATACGTCTCACTTCGACCTGTTCCCCACACATCTGCTATTCATCTCAAGTATTAGATAGATGGTGGTTCTTGCTGATGGAAAAAGAAAAGAAATAAAGGCACCATTGCTTTGTGGCTAAGATAAAAGGTTTCTAATACTGTGTCTATTATTACTACTCTACTACTGTCGCAAGACCACGGTTAGCTCAGCGGTAGAGCTCAGCCACTATATAACTGACTTGCTTACGGGCACCTTGGTGACTTTGGTGACAAGCTGTTATTTGCAGGATAATGTTGTTGGTTTATTTGCTCTATTTAGTATCTGACAGCAGTGTCAGGGAAACTGTGTAATATACAGTATGTGATTGAACTTGAATTCTAATTAAAGTCAAAATCTCCGGGTTATGAATAGGATGGAGATTATGATCCCTTTTCTGGGAACTCTGTTACGATATGCTCTTGTTGCCACTAAAATCAGTCCAATTAGGATGCATAATCCGATACTGCCAGAGAGGTACCACAGGCAGGAACAGCATCTGACATTTAGTTCAGCCAGGATCGTAGATTGGCACTTGATTAGAAACTAATCCATGTCATTATCTCCTTCAGTGAAATTAGTTGACTAGAAAATTATGTTATAAATCACAGAGATGGAACCGGGGCGGGGCTTGGAGCAATAATCACCTCTGGAAGAGCAGCGGGCAGCAAGGACATATGCTGTTGTCATGGATACCAACACAAAAAAAAGCATGTTAGGCTGCAGTGAAGGCAAAATTAAACATAACGCCTTAGAGAAATGTTTCTCACTCACCAAATGTTAAATCCTGGTGTGACAAGGCAGCAATTAACATTTTAGTTCTCATCTTTTGTGGCTACTTGTTCACTCTCGCTGTCGGCCATTAAGAAGCAGATAACACATTTGGGGCAATGTTGCCATGGCATTGTATTGTATCTTTCCCACTAGATTATGAACACACACACATGTAGCAGGTACAATCCAGCTCATCTCACCCCCAGACCCCCCCCCCCCTTCTTCAGCCCCCTTTGGCTTCAGTCCTGAACCTAACCCTCAGAGGAGCAGGAAATAATTAGGAGAGAAAATTGCAGCTGACACTATTTCTGAAAAGCAGGGTATTGTAATGAGAGCAGAGCAGGTAGTCATTGTGTCTGCGCCAGACCATTCAACAAGCCCTGGGTCGCGCGGCGGGCCGGGAGAGGCCCGGGGAGAGTAAGCAACGGCTTCGCCGAGTCCTTTTAATGCATGTGGGAATGGAGCCCTTAAAGGATGGGGCTAAGGTGTCTTCAACAATGGCAGAGCCAAGGTTACGGCTGAGTAACTACTTCAAACTACTCTCCCGACTGACACGAACGCACACACGCACACACTCATACAAGAATACTCCCCCCCCCCTCCCCCTCTCTCTCTCTCTCTCTCGCCCCCTTTGTCCCTCAGTCTCTCTGTCTTCCCTGGTCTGTCTTGTGTCTCACCAGGTTCCTAGCATGGGCTGTGAGGGATGCTGTCCAGCCACAGCTCAAAGTTATCTTCATTAGTAGTGGTGGTGTGGGGGGGTGCTGGCTTGGCAGAGCAGCATTCTCCAAGCAATACGCTCTGAGAAGATGAATAAATGGCTTGTCCCACATAGCCAGGCTGTAGCAGAGCACAGGCAGGCTGCATGGAGAGATAGATGAGGCATTAGCGGATGTATTTCAACAAGGGGCTCTGGCAGCCCAGCAGTGAGGGTGGACAGCACATGCTGCAGCCCGAATATTAAGCCTGTTTAATGAAATGTGCCCCATTACCGCCACTTCACGGGAGCTGAGATATAGGGTGGCGTTACAGGCGCGAGCTGCTCTTCGTAAGGGTCCGTCTAGGACAAGATCTCTGAGAAACGCTTGAAGTGTTTTACTGTTTGAATGAGCGCTTTGGGTACAAAAGTGGGTTAATGACACTCATGGGCCACATACAATATTAGTACACTTGATCATACACCCCTCCCCCCCACACACATACTATGAAGAGTTCAGATGCAAAAACATCTAAGTCCATCTGACAACTTTTGTTTTTAAATTGGAAATATTTCAATAATTAGCAAATTTTTTTAAAAAAAATATTACTTTTTATTCTGTGACAAGCAACCTTTTAATTGTAATAAAGGTGCAACTTAAGTAGTTAACCCAAATATAGCAATCTAATAAATAATGCTGTTTTAAATAGCTAATTTCTACTTTCTTTCTCAGATGGACTTAGAGGTACTCTTAAATGTGTAGCTAAAACCATGAAATGTGTAAATAAATAAATAGACAATATAAATGGTTGACGGTGGCAGCCTTCGTCTTTCTTTGTGAATGGTAGAAAAGAGAGCTGGCTGTCTGCCCACTGCAAGGTGCACGATAATGCCACACTTAATGAGATAATGACGATCAGAGGCTGTCACTGCAATGTTGCAGGCATCCGTTCAGTAAGACTCTGCAGGGAATACCGCTTGAAATCCTATTTTAAATGAGAAAATAAATTGATGGCCAGATTGCATCTGGGCCACGTCTCCACTTAGGAATACTCAGATCTGCTTTTAGTCGCCTAAATAATAGGTTGGAAGGGGGAAACAAAATGTTTTCACTGAAGTTGAGCATCGCATCTGGAAATGTGTGTCATCCCTAGCAGGCTCCGCTACACAATTTATAATCAAATTTGAAGCTATAAATTGCTTTGGCAAATGACACACAGACACAAGCGGAGAAGCGCACACACAAGTACACAATGCTATACACACAATACTCACATTGCCCAGAATGCGTCTGTGACGCTCCACCCTTTTCCGTAAAGAGGTTCTAAGTGAAGCAGGTAAATTAAATCAGTGGCGGTAAGATGCGAGAGGCTGGCGTTGCGCCAGACGAGGTTTAGCCGATTTCGTGTCCATTTGCGTGCGACGTGAACGCACCTCCTGCCTTTACGCGGATACTATAGAGGCTCCAAAGCGCAAGAGATCGCTTTAGAAGAAGCGCTTAACGTGACCAAAAGCAGCAAAACACTCACGTGCTTACGTCATCTCCAGTAGCGTTCTCACAACAGTTGTACATGAAACAAAACACCACAGGAGGGCCCTGCACCCGCCCATGGGGGCGGGGGGGGTCACCTGAGACCTTTTGTGTTGACACCACATGTACGTTCCCATGCACTCTAGCTGCCTGGGCTCTGAGGTTGGTCATGGCTATAGCTGCTGCTCCTGTGTCCACCATGAAGATGACAGGGATTGCCTTGGGGAAGGGCTCCCTTGGGGATAGGCAATGCTGTGCTTCATATTCCCATAACCTGTTTATAGCATACGGTTCCCTGAACAGGTCGCTAGATCTGGCTTGCAATATACTGTAACGACCAATTAATGCAATGAGACATAAAAATACATAAAAAGGTCACTACGCATATACGCATTTTGGTAAAGATAAAAAGACAGGAAAGCAATACATATGTTCATCTCCACTGAAAAGTATAGACATTCTGCCTGTGTCTATTTGATGCTTTTTTTATATAGCGTATGCCAGTCAAAATGTGCCCTCTGCTAAACACAAGAAAAGCACGTCATGGCATGCATTTGCAAAACAGTGAGGATAATGGCTGTATGTTGTTAGCCTGCAATCATGAACATTGAAATTAAAACTTTGGCTGTGAAAAGGGAAAATATATTGATTGCTGTCCAGGTACATCACAATAGGCATGGAACGAGCAAACTGGAGCATGCAGATGGACTATTCAGTTACCTGCATTCAACGTACTGATTGAAGAAGATCATTACGCTTGACAAATGTTCCTTGCAACACACCCAAGGTGGTTTTACACCCTATTGCCTTGTGCCTTAACTTAACAGCAATCAATGTGTTTTGCACTGAAGTGGATTCATCTTACACTTTACTATTTATTACTAAATGATGGACTGTGTCCATAAAGGGACAAATTTTTGTCAACACACCGTACTACTGTGCTTAAGAAAGAAAATCATTAGAGAGCATATGAATGTGTATGTGTAGATTCAACATTAATGATTCATGTTGCTTCTGGGTAAAAAAAAATCTACGACTACAAATCATTTATGAAAACAATTGCATAACAATATGTTTGACAATGAGCAGTTACAATTCATGCCATTAAAAAGCTGTTACTGTAAGAAGAGCAATTTCCCCTTTCTTTGTCAAACTCGTGTTACTTTTTCCATCAGGATCTGTCTCTGTCAACTGGCTGTCCCTCAGTTCATTAAAGATGATTGATAGAGCTTGACAACCCAGCTGTTGTCTTTGACTTGTCTATGACAGATAGAGAGGAGCTGACAAAAAGACTTGCATTGGACTTGTCTGCAGAGTTGATATTACAGTTTAATACTGTGGATAGGCTTTAGTCTGGGCTTTATTCTATTTCCATATTGTTGGTCCATAGTCTGCATGGGTAAACTAACACTGACGTGACAGATTTAGATGTTAACCACTGTTGACTGGGTTCATTAATACAGCTGAGCTTTGGTTCATTTATTTGTGCAATGTGGAATACCTTGTAAAGTGCAGCCTACTGCTTCCAATCATATTTCCTTTGAATCCTTTCTCAATGCATTTTTGTTCTAGAGAAAAGACTGGCGCGGGTGCAGTAGTCTGTCCAAAGCCCAGATTTGTGCAATGCGAAAGCAAAGGAAAGATGTGTCCATCTGTCCAACCACTCACATTTGTTCCTCTGCTTCTGTTATCCTCTAATGGCTTGTGAGGATTTTTACAGGACAAGTTGAGGAGGATTTTATGATGTCTCACAGTGATTGATAACAGGCTCTTGGAGGGGTGTCAGGCTTTCAGAGACGGATAATGTGGATTTCTATCTCTCTGCTTTCTTGTGTAAGATGTGGCATCAATCAAGCCTATCAGGGCCTTACCCTGTAAAATTAAAACCTTGTGGCCCAGGGTCCCAACAGAACCAAGATACACCTGTCAACAGGGAACATAACCAGAACACAGATCCGCATTATACTGTAATGCAGAGGCAGTTCCTCCACGGGGCAAAACACAAAAACACAGTTAATGATCAGATGCTGACTACAGGGATTAGAAGAAGTATCATTTTCACAGTGTGTGGGGGCGTTATTAGATCTTAACCCAGCTAACATTTCTCTCAGCCATGCCAATATTTACCAGCAGCAAAACTAGAATCTACAGTATCAGTAACGCATCAACGAACACATGTGTACATTAATTATCATGGGCACATCTCCAGTTTATAAAAACAAGCTGCCTGCTGGTGATGTTTTTGTCAACAGCCTGTTAAAGGAACACAATGTATTTTGCCTATTAGGTGTTTGAGGGGTCCTGATACTACTCTCACAACAATAGTGACTTAAGCCCACTGTGCCTTTAGCATAGTTTATCATAGGTGCAGTGTCTGTGTGGTGGGCGATCATATGGCTTTGTTGTCATGGATTACACACTTGTCAAGACCTTAGTGAAAAAATATAGTGTGCCCTCCTTGAAATGTTGTGTAGCCATAATGGAGGCTCTAATTTCATGGTATTATACAGGTACACTATATTAAAATGTACACATTACCACGCATGTTTTGAAATGGGGAAACAGCAAATAAATGGTGCTTTTGTTAACGTGGATCTCCTACAGTAGTAGGACTTATATGCATGTTGTTTGTTTTCCAGTCGACGGCTGCATACACAAAGCGGCGGGGTCCTGTCTCTACGATGAGTGCAACTCACTAAATGGCTGTGAAACTGGCAAAGCCAAAATTACCTGCGGCTATGATCTCCCAGCGAGATGTGAGTACTATATTGTTATTAGTGGTTTTCTGCTGTGGATGTAAAGGCTGTGAAGCCCTACCGTCTCGCGCTATAGAGCTGCAGCACTTTCTCGTTGATGAACATGAAGGCCGTTTCTTGTAAATGTTAAAAGCAGTGGAATGTTACATTGTGAAATATTTTATTTTTGATTCTGAGTGCCTCAGAATGTCAAGCTTCAGAGCATAGTATTGTATTTATCAGTTATTCAAGTGGTGCCAAAAATGCTCTTTTTATTCCCCTGTATTGTGTAGTGGGTCTAGAGAACTAAATCAAAACTGCATCTCCAGTCCAAATCTATTATCTGGCCCTTTTTTCTGTACGGACAATTAATATTGTACTACATAAAAGTAAAAAAAAAACGATGCACGTGCACACACACACGCACACCTGTTCACATAATGACAGCATAGCAGATGAGTTTCTGTGAGCTCAGTTGGCAGGTTTTGTCCATTCTCCCAAGCTAAAAACATTTTAATCATAGTTTATTACTTTTCAATAGCCATTTCTCATAAATGAGACCCTACTATTTGCACAGTGATTAATATGGCGTCCACCTGTTGTATGGCATGCTGTGGGTGCCATCTGCACACAAACAATGACATTAAGGAAAATATCATTTGTTAATTTTATTATTTCAATAGTTTATCTGATTCATTCTATTAACATATTACATTATTCTGACCACCATATAATCAGAGCAGCTTCACATTGTGCTTTCTTTGTACATGTGTGCATATCCTCTATGTGGAACATTTTGTATAAAAAATGAAAAAGATTTTAAAAAGATCACGAGTAGCTTTCCAAACACCTTTCTGAGAAGATAATGATATGGCAGGTGGGGACACACATTTATGTCCAGAAACAATGTATTGGTGGTACTGACGTTCGGGAAAGATTTCTATAAATAGCAAATGCATTAATGTAAAAAAATGGAAATGGGTTGTGTTAATATGTTCTGTCTGCTGATGCATGAGTCATTCTGCTGGACAGCATGTTTGTGTCTGCAGTGCCAAAACAGGACATAGCAGGGCTATGTAATAATACATTCGGACAAAATCTAATTTCTAATAATTGTTGTTTTTAGTATTGGGAAAACGTTATTTTTTTTATTTTTTTCGATAAGCCCTAGAAGAATACAGTATGTTAACGGAGAACAGTTCTGTCCATTATTGTGCCTCTCCATACACAGAACTTTATCTTCACATCTTGTCCAACTCCAGCCCTTATAGCACAATTGTCCTATTTGACTGTTCTTAGAAATTGACAGCTGTTTTGACTACTGTCGGAGAGCATTTCAGAGCACTCCACTTTGACGAGTGATCTCACTCCTTCCCTAAGTCTACCAGCTGCCTGATTTATTTGTGCTTTTTTTCACATACATTTCCATCAGTGAATTACTTGTTATACCTATGCACATTTGAAAGTTGTCACGATTGAAATATCCTCAATAATGCTCCCATCCACCCCTGCACAATGTACAGGGTAAACAAACAGGGCAAAACAAATCTTCACATTCTCCTGAATTATGCATGTATCCAAAAAGTAAACAAAATGCTGCATGTTTGGAATGAATGTTCATTTAATGTAGTACATTTGTGTGGAATATGTTAATGTACAGTAATAACCAATCTGAAAGTTATGTCAATAATTGTCCTCAGTATTTAATTTATTCCCCACTAAAACATGAGCCCCAATATGGACTAGTCCATATGAATCAACATTGGAACAGGCCTGGTGCATCTTCATAAATTAGAAGTATCAGTGACAATGTGTAATATAGGGCTGAGGTGATATAATTTAATACTGTAGATGAATGATGGAAGTGGGCAGATTTTCTCATTGGAGTTATTCATTCACATTCAACACCATGTCACAGATATTGGTGTCTTTTCTCAAAGAGTGAGATGCAGGCAGATGGACCATTTACATCTTGGCTAACTCAAACATGTCCAATGTGGGCCCATTGTTTCTCACTCTGCCAAAACAGTTGGCTGCTTTTCCTTTCTTTTTTTGCGTGCAATTATTATAACCATGTCCATCTCTCATTGGATTCTGTAGGGACTCCCATTGCATTTCTGGAACCCATTGGGCTCCAAGTAATTGAAAATAAGTAAGTCTAGACCTAGACTGAAATAGTACAAAGTGTTGGCCACTTTGGCTCTAATTGAGCTTTTAGTGTTTCAGGCTTGGTGTCATACGGCCAGCTGTGCTGTCCCAAGCTTCTGCTAACAAGGCCGTGGCAGCAGGTCGTTCATCATAGCATACTACTGGTCTGCTCATGTCTCTTTGCCCTACCCATCATTGAGAGATAATATCACCATGCTCACATTTTGTTTTTTCCCAAAGGTGTGTAACAGTATTATTCTTTCTTTTCTTTCTATTATTATTAGTATTTTATAGTTTTGGTATTGAATTGTAGAAGTGCAATTTAAAGGATTTATAGAGAACGCTGGTACTGTACCAGGCTTCTGTGTGTTCTGTAGATACTTTTTCCGATGGGAGTCCCTATGACTTGGGGGAAGTTGATTTGAAATCAGAGTTCTCCTTGTTGGGAGATTTGATGTACTGAGGCAATGGGAACTGACCGGTCTAAACTACTCCATTTTAGTCTTTTTTTTATCTTTCTTTCTCTCTCTCTCAAGACAGGAAAATTGCTCTCCATTACATCCCACTAAGCAGTTTAGGCTGTGAATCCCGGTGGCCAATGAGCCATTCCTTTAAGAGGGCCAAGCACATGTGGGACTGATTATTATGGACTGAGCAAGGATGATTAATCAATGACAGTAATTATCCAACTGCCATAGAGGAAATAATCTAAAAAGAAGTCATATTAAACTGACAGGGAAATTGTCTATTTATCCTAATTTTAAACAAGTTACTAATCTGTTCATGTATTCATGATCAACTGAATAAATGAACTGGTTTATACATTTGACTTGTTATGCCATTATTGCTGATTATAAGCAGTATTCAGAAGGTTATGTTGAAATTAGCAAATGACAATTCCCTATTTTTTGTGAAATATTCAAGTAATTACTGGTAAAAAGAAGGTATTTTATTGAGTATGATCCTACATTGCTTTGGTTCGATTATGTTTTTTAATGATTAAATAATCAACATGAATAAATAAATGAAAATACCTTATACTTTGACATTTTTAGAAGTTAATAAGTGTCCTTATATATATATATATATATATATATATATATATATATATATATATATATA
>JAODUK010008317.1:0-31020 GCA_027564635.1 Typhlichthys eigenmanni | reverse complement strand
CCCTCCCTCTGGGCCTGGCTCCAGATGGGGGCCCCGGGCTTCCTCCGGGCAGGGTAACTCCTTCTCTTAGTGTGTTGTACATGGGGGTCTTCTGTAATTACATGTAATTACATGTAAGAGAATAAAACTAAATTCAATATGCAAGTAGGACATTAGGCCAGCTGTTGGACGGTAGGCTCCAACCCTTAGTGACATTTATTTTGTTAGGACAACTTGTGTCACACATGACTCCATTTGCCACTGATATTTCCTGCCCAGGAGATTCATATCAGCCAGAGGTGTTCATTATATGGTAGGGATGACTTAATAGTTTTAAATTGACCCTGCCACTGACCCTTTATGTCTCTTTTGCCACAGGTGTTTTGTGTTTTAGTGAGTTATTTTTTATTAAGGAGCCTCATGATGTCACTGTCATGCGGAAAGATGCCGTTATCATGGACTGTCAAGCCCATGGAGAGGCACCAATTGCTGTCAGGTGGCTCAAGAATGGAGTAGAATTGACGGGAAACGACCGTGTCTACCTTCTTTCCAATGGCTCCCTTTTTATTTCCGAGGTGGAGAGCAGAAGAGGAGACAAATCAGATGAAGGGTTTTACCAATGCCTTGCTCAGAACAAGTATGGAGCAACCCTGAGCCAAAAAGCATGTCTTACAATCGCAAGTAAGTATTAGACTACGGTCATGTTGACAGGATAGAAAAACACTTTAATATTCCTCTGTTTCTATTGGTTGTGTAGTTAGTTGAGGAGTGCAGGGGGTCAATCTCAATTCCTCCTGGCTGGATGATTCCATTTTACTGGTGCAATGCTTCATGGTGCATTTTGAACATCTTCGCTCACTTAATCCAGCTAATGAGGGGCTATTCAGGAGTTCAGTAGAGGCAGTTGTGGTAGAGGATAACGTCTTCAAAGCTGGCTTCCACAAGAGCTACTGTTTGGTGTGAGAATATTCCCATTGGTGTGTTAATGACAGAGCCGCAGGTTTGAAAGGTCAGGATCTGTCCGGGACACCAGTTATCCATGCTAAGGAGCAAGATGACCTCTATTCAGAGGCCAGGGCTTTCATGTTATTGCTCCCCGAGCTTTAGGAATTGTTCTTTTGCAATGCCTTTCTTCCAGCAGTTTGTGTGTGAGTTTGGCCATTCTTTGAAAGGGGGGGGAGTCGAGGGGCTTCAGGCAGGGTCGGTCTTTAGATGGAACATTTTGCGCGGTGTCATTCCCGCCCTAGGCCATGATTCTTGCTGTGGCACTTTTGCACAAAAGATATTGCCCTTTACCCCCACCAATGCATTCCTGTGTACATGGAAGCGTATGGTTTTTACGTTTGGGCAAGGATACAATGTCTACTAATCTCAGTATAGCACACATATTGTAACATTTGCAAAGGAATGACAAATAACATGAATGATCGTCAATGGCTTAGGCCCTAAGGGTTTATTCTCACTTTAGCCGAATCAGAAATGAAATATTCTCGATCGTTCCCTAAAAATGATTTTTAAAAACAGCCTGGTGATTGTTGTTTCAACTTATTGAAGCGGCAATCACAAACAAAGTGATGCAGACCACACACAACAACAATATCCTGTCTTTCGCAATGTGTTTCCAGTGTGTGGGGCGGAGCCTCTGAAGAAGCACCCTGTGGCATTGAAGGGAGAGGTGTTTTTATTTTGATAGTTAACTACAAATGTACCAATGGTATATTATCAGCTAAAAAAAGGTCCTTGGAAAAACAATGTGTGCGCGTGTGTGTATGCATGTGTGTGTGTGTGTATTCACACATGAACATTTGGACATCCTTGGGTTTTCATAGACTTAGATTAAACCCTCCAGTTGCCATGCTGAAAGTTTTTGTTCAAAATAATATTGTTATACCTGTATTTGAAAATCCTATGTCCGTACACTATCTCTGTAGAGGGTGGCAGTAGCTTCTACTGGTTTGTTTTAAGATGGCACTTAGAGCTGCTGTAGGGTCTATCTTGGAGCTCATAAAATTTGCACATACCTGAGAAGAGCTCAGTTGAAGAAAACAATGGTAGCAGTGGGGGTTGTTGTGTAAGCATGCACGCAAACACACACGCACACACACACACGCACACACACGTGCACACACGTGCACACACACACACACACGCGCGCGCTCGCTCACACTCACACTCACACATGCACTCACACACACACGTACAAATGTGAATTGCTGTTTCCCCAATACCACAGCCTTACTCTGAGTGTCTAAATGACCAGAGTTTATTGCAGGTCTTACAAGTGTAGTCAGGGCTGCAGGCTGTGCACAATTGTTTTCTGCTTCACTACGCTGGGGAAGGAGTGAAAAGCTTTTCACTGTGACCCTTTTTGTCCACTTCGGCCCTATGTGCCCCCCTGAAGAAAAGTGTTTCTTAGGTAACATTTGTTTATCCAGATATCACTGGGCAGAACAGCTGGGCCTATTCACGACAGCAGCGCACATTACCTTTGTGCTACAAGTCAAATTACAAACTTAGTTTACAGTTAGTTTGAAATAATACCTTGTTGGTTACGGTGGGTATAGGACCTGTGTAATGTGACCTGTATGAGTGGGTATAGGACCTGTGTAATGTGACCTGTATAAGTGGGTATAAGACCTGTGTAATGTGACCTGTATAAATGGGTATAGGACCTGTGTAATGTGACCTGTATAAGTGGGTATAGGACCTGTGTAATGTGACCTGTATGAGTGGGTATAGGACCTGTGTAATGTGACCTGTATAAATGGGTATAGGACCTGTGTAATGTGACCTGTATAAATGGGTATAGGACCGGTGTAATATGGCCTGTATAAATGGGTATAGACTACCTGTGTAATGTGACCTGTATAAGGTCAATGGTTTAGATTTGGGTCCATAGCTTCTCAGGCATGTTATAGAACTCTTATTGGTGAGTTGTCGTGAGGAGTTCTTGTCTGATTTCACCTGTAACTGGCCTGAGAGATTTCTAGTATTGCTTCCCTCCCGCCTCGAGGTGTGCAAGATTGATTGATGCAGCATGTGGGAACTTTCTGTACCTATGCCCAGACATTTCTCACTACTTCACCTTTGAGATCGTCTGCTGTATCTTCCTTCTTCACATTTAAACCTAAGAAATAGAACAAATTGATTTGTCACCTTAGGGCTGAAATGTTGGAATTCCACCTCTAATAAATTGTACTAAACACATTTTTAGTACTATGCTAAAACAGCCCCCCGACACCCAGTGATAGATGACTTTTTTTCATCATCAGAGCAGCTGCTAGTATACTTGTTGTAAATGTGCTCAGTAGTATTCCTTAAGAAATGTGTAAACCGAAACATCAGTTTCTAAAGTACAATGGACAGTTGGCTTTGATGAATAGGCATGTGACACATGAGCCAGTGTCACATGACTTCTGTCCATAGGTTTCAGATTGGGGTTCTCCATAGAAACAAAATGAGCTGGTTCCCTTGAGGCCTCCGGCACTGTTACAAAGTAGGAAATGTGAGTCGTATTGTATATTAGACCAGTACTTTTACACTGTGAATACATGAATATGGTTATCAATGCAAGTTTAATTACCGTTCTGCAGACCAAACTTTGTTTGAGAGTTTTTGTGTGTGTTCAATTTGCATTTATTGCTAATATGTTATACGTTCATTTGGCCTGCTGCTACTTTTATTTCTTAAAGTAAAACTAAAAAGTAAGTAAGTAAAACTTAGTAAAAAATAGAAAAGGTTCACAGTTTAACTTATGAGTAGATTGGGCAGTGTTTTCACTGTTGCTAGCACTACTGTAATAGTTATTCAGTGTAAATGTTTAGACAAGCATGAGTTCGTAAAATCAATTTCTGATTGAATATCATTAAAGCAGCTCCAGGCTGTGTTTGGTATTGCAGATTAGATAAAATCGGACGGCGATCTGAGAAGGGTCAGACAACTGTCTTGGCTAGTGTATTACATACCAAACATTTTAAGGAGCTTACGTTAATTATAAAAATATTAACTCATACCAGGATCTCAAATGCTGCTGAGAATTAATTTTGAAAGTTTATTTGACCTTGCTTGTCCGCCTGAACCCAGCCAAGACAGGACAGCAGGTAAGGTTGCTAAGGCAAATCATCTCACTTGGAATGGCTCAACTCAATTAGAAGCCATGATAAGAAGAAAAACTTGGCACAGTTAGTGACAGACGAGAACGAAAGAAAAACCCTTAAGTGAAATAACTCAGTGCCTGGATTCCTCTGCTGGACACAAAAAGGTTACAATGGAGTTCCAGATGTCAAAGGTTGCCCTGAAGGGTTCAAGAGATGATGGGCTCTTGGACTCAAAGTATAACTTAAATGTTTCCTTTGATATTTTGTTTAATTCATATAAATATATTAGGAGTTACAGTAAATATAGACTACATTGTAATAACTATCAGTGTTAAAACTGAACCTTTGTCTTTAGTTTTTGCATATAAAATATGGCATGATACGTACATATGGCACAAATTACGATTTAATGCAGGAGAACAATGTTTATTTGTCTTCATTGAGCAGGTACGATATAACAGCAAAGTGGAATAACAGTATTATTTGTTCAGTATTTTGTTATTTTGTAGCCAATTTGATTTTCTGTCAGAGGGTAGGGCACTTATTAGTTTTGCATTTCTAATTATTGAGTTTTATTTAGTTCTTTATAGAACATTATTTATATTTCCATTTTATTTGTATGATTGATATTATAGTATTATACAGTATTATTGTGTAATATATTAGACTGAGCTATTCAGACATTGGCCAATACTATGATGCCTAATGGAGACAATGCAAGCATTGTCTCTGGTGAGTGGCAGGTTGGTGCTGAATGATTGGAAAACTTTGTGGAAGATAAGAAATGGAGGAGGGGAGGAATGCCCCACTTCTAACCCCTCTTCCCCCACCGGCCAGTGCTCTGAGAGGTCACATTGCTCCTGGGAGCTCTTTGTTCCGCCACAACCATTGGTCACTTGACTGGTCTGCCTACTGTGGGACTGCCGTAGATCTGCCATAGTGATTGATTTTTATGGGCTTTTCAGCTTTGCATTATTCTTCTTAGTTATCAGTCTTCTTTGTGCAAGACCCCTTATTAATGTTTGGTGGGCCATTAGACATTGTAAAAGGTTCATCATTACATTTTTTTTATTTGTGAGTCCATTTGTTAGTTAGTGATGGAAGAGCTCTATGAGAGCAAGTTGAAACAGATGTCGATCTAATATCTGATGTTTTATGTCAAACTTTGCTGCATGAATGGGTTGTTTCATTTGTTTATATTATTATAAATGAAGATATGTTTGTGTACTCTATAGGATTTACCTTTAACATTGATATAGACTCATGGACACGCTTTCTTCCTACTATATCTTAACCAGCAATGCATCCATTAGCCCTCTAATATACCAAAATCTGTCCAGGGACCACCTATCTAATCCCTGTGCTGTGGTTGTGTGACCAACCAGAGTAACCAGAGTAAAGAGAGCTCTCAAAGGAAACCATTGTTTTGGCATGACCTGTGCTGTGACCTCCAGCTGGCCGGACTGTTGGGATCAGCAAGCCCATCTGTTGCTGCTGGGCCCACAAGCTACCAAACTGCTCCGGTTCTGATAGGGTTGCTGAGTCAACTGAGCCCTTCACACACCAATTAAGGTGTATAACATTCAATTATTGTTTCCTTCTTTGCTGGGATCATGGCCAAGTACCAGCGCTAGCAGCACATAACACTGTACAAGATGTGCACCTATCACTTGGGATAGGTGCACAAATGGGAAAGATGCCTTTCCAAAATACGGATAGAGCTCAAACAGAGAATGACCGCTAGCTTGCTATAGTTGGAGAACAGTGAGTTTCAGTGCGGTGGCAGGGTGGCCGTGCGGCCCTGCACCCGCGTTTTTGTGTTAGCCGGGAGTTGTGGAGGTCAGGGGTCACAGGTCAGAGGTGAGGTTGCTAGGAGGTGCATATGGTTGGGAAGCTCTTTTTGTGCTCACTTGTAATGCAGAGGCTTAGGAATGTGCCTCTCATTAGAAACAAGCTGGCCAAAGGTACCCTGCAAACATATTTAGTTTACCTTAGCTAGGGCAAAGGTACTATAAAGACAACAGCGTACAACAATATCAATATTGAAAAAACATTTTTGAAATGCGTCATATATCTCATTTCATTCTTCAGATCCTTGTCATCCTTTTGTGAAAGGTAAAATGTATTACTGTTATTATGGACAGTGGCTAATAATGTCATAAAGGAACATTACAGGCCCGTGGCAATTATCGTAACTGAAATTGGAAGGTCATCTCCTGATTTCAGAGAGCGCTCAGGCCACTGTCTGACCAACCCGGGCACTTATAGATTTTCAGACCAGTCTTAGTAATTTACCAATAATCAATGGCACTCCTGCAGTTTGTCAATCCTGCATCATTTGCCTGTAATGTACAGACAGATCAGCAAAGCTCAACTTCGGTATCTTCATATTGCCAAAGCATATTGATGGCATAATGGCCATAGCTTTGTGAGCATACCCCCACCCCTCCTGAACACGAACACACACACACACACACACTAGATGTCTCTTCACATGAAAGATCCCCAGCAGTGCAGTGTGCCACACAAAAGGACTCAAAAGTAATTAAATTAAAAATGTCCTTGGCATTGCAACTCAGCTAAAAAGGGTTTGTGTGAGAGCAGAACATTATTATTATTTTACATTCTCTTAAAAAAATAGTTGAAGAATTTATTGTTGGACATAATTCCATAGGTTCTTCTTCATATTTATTGGCTATATATATACTGCAGACCATGAAAGTAATTGATTCTCAATCAATCTAAAGAGTAGTTTTGTCTATGAAACACAGCCATGAGGTTTTCCTTTCTCTCCCTTCCAGCCAAGAGGCTTCAGGTTAGGGTCCATGACTCTTTTGATCTCCTGCAGTTTAGCACCATAGCACCTGACAACACAATTTACATGCAGCCATTCATCATGTTCATGACAGGGCTGGGATTTCCTGCTTACCTTTCTCAATAGCAGATAAGTACAGCATGTTGTCTGTTGAACAGTTCTGTGTGGAGAAGAAAATCATGTTTTACTGAAGAAAGTCAAGCTATTCAATCTAGTCAATGGGTGAGATTCTTGCTATTAGACTTTCTTCCAGTGTTGTTACCGTTAACTTTTCTGTTATTTTTGGCATTTTATGGGTTTAATGTGTCATCCTGAAAAGACAGGACCTGTCCAGAACCACTTCCTTAGTTTCATCTTGAGTTTCCTCGTCATGGTCCTTCCTGTTGCTTTAGTGTTAAGGACTGCTTAAGGCTTTTTGGAGCTCTTGATGTGTGTTTAGAGGTTAAAGAGCACCAACATGTGTTTGTTTACCCAATACTTAAGAGTTGAAAGTTTCGTAGTAACTACTTTTCATCCTGAGACAATGATGTTTTTGACAAAGTTGCTGTTTAATTTATTGTCTTCAAAAATTGTGACATCTAATCAATTTGATTTACTAGAAAAAACATTCTATGAGTCAGTGCTTTCAGACTTTATTACACAATTCTAGATGTCGTTAATCTTAGTGTTTTTCACAAGGAAAAGTAACATTTAAAGTATCAAGACAAATGAATGCAATTGTTTTATTTGAACAAATATTGACTTCATGTGCTCTTAGTTGAGATGGGGGATGGGAAAGCACTAGCTGACCTAATGGCCTTTAGGAATTTTATTGCCTAGGAATTGTTTTTACAACGCATTTACTAAATAAGAAGGGGTTAGGTGTAAAACAGCTTACACCATTCCAAAATGTAAACAATATTTAGTGTTCTCTATTCGTTTCTCACTATTATTGTATTCTATATTCTCTATTGGTATAACAATGTGACTGTTTTAAAAAACTTAAAGGTATGGTCAGTCATTCTTACTAATATTGAGCTCAAATCAAAACTGTATCGTTCCGCACCTCACACGTCAGAATGCATTGTGAAGCAAAGCGTAGTGCTACGGCTTTGTTAATATGAGCGTGTACGAGACTTTGTTTATGTTACTATTTACGGAACCAGGGCTGTGTAGAAGTATCATATTCTTTTTTCAACATGCACAGAGAACGGTTAGCTAGAGAAATGTGTGGAGATATTTGTTGAATTTGATAAAAAGTGTATTAGCTTACATTTAGCTTTCAATAGCTGACAATAAATACCTTTACGCACCAAATGTCCAGCATCAAACATAATTGTGTCTGATGTAAAAGTTAAATTTGTTTTAGTTAAAGTGGCCTTCAAATATGATTAGAACATGACATAACATAACATCCAAGTTAAAGGATATTGTCTCATTGCTTCATGGTAGATTTTCACTGAGATATTCTAAGTAAGTATGTTCGATGTAAAATGATACAGTAGCTTGTTGATAAAAAGTGATATTGTTTCTAGGGTGACCATACCCATCGGTACCCATAGTGGATGGAAGGTTGATGCTGTGGGGTTGAAATAGTTGACTAATGCTTCCACAACCATGCAACTATGTTATTAAACTTTAACGTAAGCAAATACACTTTTGTCAAATTCAGCAAATATCAGCTCATGGTCCGTTCTGTGTCCACGCTGTAATATTCAAGATTTTCTAAGTGGGGCAGATCGCACCAAACAAGACTTTCCTAGCCTTGGGAATGTGTTTCAATATGTGGGGCAGAGCTTCAGAGAGAGCACATTATGGCATTGAAGGGAGAGATGTTTTTGTTTTGATCAAGTTCAAAACAACAATAATTTTGCAGACTGATTGACTCTACTTTTAATGCATAAACATAGCTTTGTCTTTAAAAAGACAAATAGCATATCATTTGCTTTCATAGCTATTATGGCAGATCGAATAATCGTAATCCTTATTATTGCAACTTTTGGACATTTAAAATTTAAAATTCACACCATGATTGATTATATCAGTAGAAACAAACAGTAGCCTACAGTAGTGCTTTCAGCTATATGTTGACCACACACACGCATGCGTGCGCGTGGATTTTGTGTGTGCAAGTTTTGACACTTAACACCATACAGAATGCTGCGCTATATCACGGCTTTGGCAATATGTTTTAGTAGAGCGCATTAATTTTTCTAGGCTGTCTTGGAATCAGGGATCAGCGAACAAGGATATATAACCCGGACATTTTGACAATTTAGAAACTCCAGGCCCGACACATTTTTAAGGCCCCATAAAGAGTACATGTCCATAAAAACGAGGGATATTGTTTTGATTTGAGCTGGAATTTAGAAAGTGTTATTGAGAATGACCAACCCTGCCTTTAATGAATTACAGTAGTAGGGACAATGTGTGGTTGAGACTTAGAGTAGCAAAAGATGCCATTGCATAAGGATAATTGAACACAGAGACAATGATCTTCCTTATACTGACCTAATCCTATTTCTTCCTCAGGTATCTCCTCCTTTGCAATAGTGCCCATGTCAGTAGTGGTGACAGAAGGCTCAGTCGCCAGGTTTTCATGCAAGATCACTGCAAATCCTCCCCCCATTATCACGTGGGAGTTCAACCGGGTCACGTTACCCCTGGCCACTGAAAGGTATGGATTGTGACGAGTATTCAGTTTTCACTTTTACACTCTCAATTGGGAAGTTGTCGCGTATATAAAATTAAAAATTTCACATCTTCAACATCAAAAGTTAAAGGGCCACTGCTTCATTTGGGTCTGGGATTGCTTATGTAACTGTAATCCATTACATTTACCAACTACGTAAAATAACGGAATAAGATTACAGGTTGTTGTTTTTTTTATTAGATGATTCATTCTAGGACTACTTTCAAATGTAAAAGAGAAGTTTGCAAAAGAACAATTCATAAAACAATCGGCTGTTCTCTTATTAACCTTTCATTAACGTCAATCAATAATTTAAATGAAGTCCTACTTTAATCTGATCCCCTGAGCAACATAAATGATCACAAAAATAGAAAGATTTTGCACTGTCAATGCAGTAAATTGCTTTGGATGCCATTTCAAAGATCAATGTTTAGCTGTGAAGTAATTCAAAAGTAATGGAAAGCAATAATATATTACAAAATTTAAATCATCCAAAAATGATGTTACTGATTAAAATTCTAGTCTGGTAACTAGTAACTGCAACGGATTCCGTTGAAAAAGTAACCTACCCAACCCTGCTCTCCTGCACCTGAGAGCTGAGTGGCCCTCATTCCTTTCTCTCCTCCCTGTGCAGCTCCCAAACGCTGCTACTGTTCTCTACCCCTCCCCCTCTAGCCAACCACATCACTGTGGACCATTAGTGACCGTGGGCTGAACTATGGGGACCTAGGAGTGCAGCTACACAGTATAATAGAGATGTGCTTTGGTTTGTTCTCTGGTACTAGCCATTGCTGGTCTAGTTTCCATTATGTGTGTACGTGTGTGTGTGTGTGTGTGTGACTGTCCTTCAGAATCACAGTGCTGCCCAGCGGGGTCCTACAGATCCTTGGTGTGCGACAATCAGACGGTGGACATTACCGTTGCACGGCCACCAACATCGCCAGCCGCCGGCGCAGCACGGAGGCCACGCTCACCGTCAGCCCAGGTGGGTCATGACAACATGGGAGTGACACTGTTTCTAGTGAGCGGATCTCAGACTGGGCTTTGCTGCATGTGTCCTGGGACACATACAATGGACGTTTGTGGTGCAGTGTATTGCATGTAAGGGAGGAGTATAACCTATGGTATGGGAGACTGTCTCCCAGTAATGGACCCTAACATTCTTAATCCACAATCTCTACACGTGTTATTACTATATGTTGAGTTGCATAAAGGCTAACTGAATAATGGGTCGTTTGATAGGAGGTCTGATAAAACCTAGTTCTCCACTCCAGTCAATTTGAGAAACACTGCACAGTGTCCATATCTGCTTTGATATTCACAATAATACTGTAACTAGTCTTTTCAATAAATACAGCAGCAGCAAACACCGTTGCTGAATACATCCTTTAATGAGTTACTCATAAAAGATGTATCTGTGTCCCACGCCTTTCCCACCTCAGCACCCAGACCCCTGCTCCCCCAGAGGCCTCACATCATTGCTGGGCCGCAGAACGTCACAGTGTCTGTACACCAGAGCGCTGTCTTGGAATGTGTGGCCGCCGGGAACCCTCGGCCGCTCATCTCCTGGAGCCGAGCCGACAGCAGGTCCATCGACGTTTACAACACCAAGGTTTTGGGAAACGGGAACCTGGTCATCAGTGACATCAAACCCCAGCATGGAGGTGTCTACCTATGCAGAGCCACCACTCCAGGCACGCGCAACTACACGGTAGCATCAGCCAATGTCACGGTGCTGGGTAAGGACATGCACAAACGCTGGCTCTGTTTGTTTTCCATTGGCGTATTGTACGCTAGGTTTTACTTCTCCCTGTTTCTAACAATGTGTCTTCCTTGTACTTCTCCAGCACCACCGTCCTTGGTGGAGTGGCCAGAGAGCGTGACGCGTCCACGGGCGGGCACTGCCCGCTTTGCGTGCCAGGCGGAGGGAGTTCCCATGCCGCAGATCACATGGCTGAAGAATGGACAGAGAGTTCACTCCAATGGTCGCATCAAGATGTATAACAGGTCTGAACGTTTTATTCGGTTCTTCTAATTATTTCAGTAATTTGAATGCAATGTGTATATATATATATATATATATATATATATATATATAAGAGTGTATGAATCGTAATCTTGATTTCTAAATCAATAATTTGTATTATTTAAAGGTGAATTTATCCTAATTCATCATTAAAAAGTGTTCGCACTTTTGTTTGTGTTATTATTATGGATTATGCTCTCTGATATTTAGAAACGTATTACTGTGCTCTAGATAGAGGCATAAATACATCATAAACTCTAAATATTTATTTACTAACTTACTTTTCAAAAGTCAAATAAAGAATGAATCATCCTGGCTCTGGCCCCACACTAGAGTATTTTCAAATCTTAACCGATTTTAAAAACGTTGGCTACCACGGACAGATTCGATTTTTATCCTACACACTACCACACTAGACGATTCAGTCAAGTTGCCGGACCCCACACTTGCCGATTATCCCAAACGATTTCAGGGTGGCGTTTCCAGGGACATGGGACCTCACAGAAACTAGCGTGTCAACCGTGAGCAACACAAACAGGGATGTGGACTGTCAATCACGCCGTCAATACACAGATCGCCGTTGCCGTAGTAGCACTTGAGTGTGCTACATATCTTGCATAGAGAAACAAATCTGTGGATGAAGTCAACTCATGGCTGAGAAAATGGAACATTCATGACTTTATTTAATTTTGAAGTGCGATCTGGAAGGTAGGCTACAGCCAGAGACATTACATAGAAAGATATAAGGACTTTGCTACAGCCATGGAAACTACGTGATTGCTAGTATCTATGGCGACGTTGTTGTGACTCCCAGTCAGCTCATGTCTCATTGGCTATTGCGATAATGCTGCCGTTTCAATCGCTGTACCCTTCACACTACAAGATTTCAAGTCGAATTTTGGCAGCCTCCGAGCAGTCAGAAACGATCATTTTTGGTCTGTAAACACCTCACACTACAGGATCATTTGAGCAGATGATTGGTTCCGACCAGCCTCGCCCCCCGCGATTGTCGGGAGGGGCAAATCGGACCCCGAAATGGGGCTGGAAATCCTGTAATGTAGGGCCAGCTTTATGAGGAATATGATTATTTTTCATCACTACAAGAAACCTTTTTTTTACTTTCTAAATGCGTTCCTATTGGCCTCCAAATATTACTATACTTTAGCACTAAACAACATTGTGTGTGTATGCGTGTGTGTGTGTTCCACAGCAAACTGGTAATAAACCAAATCATCCCTGAGGACGATGCCATCTACCAGTGCCAGGCGGAGAACGAGCAGGGCTCCGTCTTGTCCATGGCACGGCTCGTTGTGGTCATGTCAGAGGACCGGCCCAGTGCGCCCAGGAACATCCGAGCTGAAACTGTGTCTAGCTCCGCCATTCTACTGGCATGGGAGAGGCCTCTCTACAATTCTGATAAAGTCATCGCTTACTCAGTGCATTACATGAAGGCTGAAGGTGAGCATCACGGCAGCATCCCACCCACGTGTGTTTTATTTTTATTTGTATTTTTATCTCACACAGTTTTTTATTTAGTAGTCTAAATCAATCTATTTCATGTTGATGTTGGACTTAGTAGCCCCAGGAATAATGTAGAACCATGAAACACATCTCCATTTCCTCTTCAGTGGAATGTGGGAGATGGACCATCTGTTGTCAATAGTGTGTTGTCAGACAGAGGTCAAGGGAGACGAGTGATTATTCGAACGAAATAAGAACAACAGCGTTCTCTATAAACAGGAAGGGTCTTCCCGTAATACGTAACCTTACGGAGAGAGTTTTAAGACTTCCGCTAAAATACAGAATGAACAACCTACTATTCAGGACAGCACAAGGGTAGCAGCAAAAAAAGAAAATCTTTCAGCTCTTCTGGGAACCTTTGTTGTTGAAAACAAGAGTCACATTCAAACCATGCAGCATTTCTGAGAATATTTCAGCCTGTGCATTCAAGCAGTACGTTTCATTGTATTGCCTTTGAATTCCATTGTGGAGGTGAAATGTACAGAGTTGGAGCTGTAAAAGGAACACCTGCTGGATTATGTATGGTTGAGGATGTAGGAAAAAGCAAACTCAACAAATTCTCTGTTTTCTCTTTAACATGGCATCTGTCAAGGATTTGGTGGACGTGATTAAAACATTCTCTCCGGTACCAATCTCTGAGAATGGTCCCCATTGACACTGACAAGAGGTTCATACACTACATTTTGCACCTGAAGTCAGAGAGTTCTGGCACTAAATGGAACCTCTAATGAAAGGAGGAACTAATTAGCCTGTATGATGGAGTGTGCTAATCTAAAAGTGTGTCTTCTGTGAAGGCAGGGTGACCGTGTCAGTTGGACAGGAAGTCAGACTTTGTTACACTGTTCAGGGAGACTTACTGAGGTATTCAGGCCATGGACAAGGCTTTTGTGTTTACCCTCAAGGATCTTGTTTACCAGGTCAGAAATCAGTCAGAGCAGTTCTTTGTGCCAGTGCCAAAACTACATCTTTTGTGTGATTTCCCTAATCTGCACTATTTAAGAGCTTTTTGTGAGAAGTGTGAGAAAAAACAAACTCAAGATAAATCCTTTTATGAATTTACTTTTCAGTTTGTATTGCATGTGTAAGAGCAACACAATAAATGCACAAAGTACTTACATTTTGCCATGTCAGCATGTTAAATGTTAAAATGTTTCATTTGTGCACTTTTGAGGTTACATAGTGATGTAACAATATTTTGATTAATTTAATAGCTACTAATTAAATAACATCGATACAATGTTAACTATTCTGAAATATGTAAATGTTGATTTAATCCATTCACTGTGTGGTAGCTAATGAATGTGAATATATTCTGTCTAATTTACCTTATCTTACTTCACCTTTCCCTCAGGCTTAAATAATGAAGAATATCAAGTGGTCATTGGGAATGACACAACGCGCTACATTATTGATGACCTAGAGCCGGCTAGGAACTACACTTTTTACATTGTGGCCTACATGCCTATGGGAGCAAGCCGTATGTCCGACCATGTGTTTCAGCACACCTTTGAAGACGGTGAGACACACATCCAATGTGAGGCATGCACACCTGTGTTGTTACCTCGCCCATAAAGAACTAACACCTCTAGAAATGTAGCAAAATGTCCTCTAGTATCGCTTGGATTGGAAGTGCTGCTGTGTCATTTATGTAATGTCTAGTGGAGTGAATTAAAAACAATTTGAACTATGATGAAGTTTTTCAAGAATCAAGTTAAATCTAATTTGTCCATGGTCTTGACCTATTGGTTAAACATTGCCATTTATACTCTATGTAGTTGGCTATAAAGTACTACATTTACACTGGCCACAATACAGGGTGGGCTAAATAACCATAAATAATGTGTAGTAAAGAGTTTTCTTAAGAAAATGGTAATACATCTAATATTGGAGAACCATACCATTTGGAATTTGATTTGTAAGACACTAAATCCTATGTTTAATTATCTAATAAATGGGACCACAAATTCCTGACTGTTGTCATTGGAAACGGTAGCCCACATGCTGTGCTCTGTGTCTTGTGTCGGCCAGATTACTGAGGCTCATCTTGCCACATTTACATTAGACTCGCAGGTTACAAATTACATGGAATGAGAGCACTTAAACTGAAATGTTTTGTTGGTATCGCATTTTCCGCTGTGAAGTTTTATGTTCTCTTTTTAACCACAAATCCCATTGACCTCTTATTGACAGTTTACCATTAGGGTTAGTTACATACACCCTTCTGTTTATTTCATGAGCATTGTATATGCTTACTTACTATGTGTAATGTATTGTGTGTCATTGTAGCATACGTTCAATTACATGTTCCAAAACTAGAACATTTAGTGTTACTATAGGACTCCTTCAAGCAGCTTTCTTGTGTGCTGCTCCCACAGTTCCCCTGCGTGCTCCCGAGCTTAGTCTCACCAGCCGCAGCCCCACAGATATCCAGGTGTCATGGCAGCCTCTCCCGGACAAGCTGAGCCGCGGTCAGATCACAGCCTACCGCTTGTCCCACCGCACCAGCACTGAACAGGCCGTCACGCAGATGGAGCTGCCCGGAGAGAGGACCAGGCATCTCCTGGAGAAACTGCAGCCCGACACCATCTATCTGCTGCGCATCACTGCGGCCACCAGTGTGGGCTGGGGGGAGCAGTCCGCATGGACCTCCCACCGCACCCCCAAGGCGTCCAGCGCTAAAGGTAATGCAGCGTTGCTTTGCTTTTGTACTGAATGTTAAAGGTATAGTCGTCTGTTGCAAGACAATCGTAAGCCGACACACTTATTGTCAATTTTAAGACAGCATTTTGCTGGCTTACCGTTCTGTGTGTGCTGAAAAACATATCTGTTACTTCTACACAGCCCTGGCTCCATAAATAGGAATGTAAACAAGGTGGTGCATACCCGCCCACAACTACAATGCGATAGGCTTCACAATGCATTTCAATGGGTGGGGCGGCCCTTCTGAGGGAGTTTGATTTGAGTTCGGAGTTGGCAAGCATTCTTGAGAATGACTAACCCTGCCTTTAACTAACAAGTTCTGTATTATTCTTTCAGTTGTAGTGTTGATGGCGTATACAGTGTGCAATATTCCCGTCCTAATTCTGAATGTGCTCCTGAACAATGCTCCTAAACTGTAATATTATGATTATGTCCTCCTGTCTTATTATAAAATATCGCTTTCATTCACACTGACCATATCACTAATATTTGGAATGATGCTTCACTGCACACTCCAGGATGAACCATCTCAAAGCTTTCTGCTTCTCTACTCATTTGTCGGGGGCATACAAGACATATTGGCATCCCCATGTACACATCTTAATACATTCCACCAGTTCTATCCAGCATGAGAGTGTAGAGCCCAACAGGCAAGCTTGCTCTGATAATCTTGTTAAGGCATTGCATTTGTTACTCCCCGACCCTTGCCCTGCACTGTCAGTAACACTGAAATGGCCTCAGTCATGGGTCATAAAGAGAAGGTCCCAGGCCTCTGGGTGGGATGGAGAACAGGGCTGTTTAGAACTACATCTGAGGCTTTCAGGTGGGGGAGGGGAGGATTAGTTTTTCCTGTCTATCTCTGGATCTCTCTGTGCTACTTTCTGGCCCCTAAACTTGGCAAAGGTAGAACTCAGGAATAGTTAGCTCTCTGTCAGAGAGGGGGTGTTTGGTTTCCAGAGAAAGCATATAAACCTACATAAGCATATAAACCTATATTCTATACCAAATCTGGCCAGTCTGATTTTTATAACAACCCTTTTCAGAATAGTGTTAGAAGAAACCCTATGTAGAGTTACTATATTTGTTGGTGATAAATTGCTTTGTAGCTGTAGTAGACTATATTTGTTTTAATAGTGTAGAAGTTATATTTTACTCAGAAAGAATATATATCTTTAAAATATCTGCAATATACTTCTGTATCAAATGTATTGATATATAGGCATATGTCACTTTGCCAGGCCCAGTTTTGGTAATCTAATAACCTGCATATATCTTATCATGTCTCCATCTCGCTGCAGTACCTCTCGCTCCAGAGCTACAGCTAGAGCCATTAAACTGCACCACTATTGTAGTCAGCTGGACGCTGGCACCAGGGAACTCAGCTAGTGTCCAGGGCTACAGGCTGTTCTATCATGAGGAGAGCCAGTCCGAGAGCTCCCCCATTCAGCTCCGTGCCTTGGATGATAAACACATAATCGGAGGCCTTGGTAAGTATTTTCTGATTTGCTTCATCCTGGGTTGTGAAAAAAATGTGTATCACAGCGTATGTACAGTAGATTCCAATCAAATAAATCAAGTTGCACAGTTTATTGATTACAAATAAAAGCAATTAGTGTTTGGAACAGATGTGTCAGTTATAAACCAAAATAATCTGTATCATTTAGAAGTTTATGCTTGTTTGAGGGGACCATTGCATGTTCCTGCTAATGGGTGTAAGCAGCTCCTACATACATAATGACATCAAACCCTTAATTAATCTTAGGTTTTACATGTAGAAATATCAAAAACATCTCCCACTGTATTGACAGCTAAACTAATGACAACTTAATTGTCAAAGTCGTTTCATACCGTATGCAGAGATTTATTGGGCCAACACCTCATCCCAGTGCAGTGACCTCCCAGCCTTTCTGCAGGGTTTCAATGTGCGGACAGATCTAACAGCTGCTATCTCGTATAGATTGGCTTTCTGGCCTTTAGGTCAGATTCATACACCGTGTTAGAGTGTGGACAGCAGTCCAGGGCCTTTGCAGTGGACAACTGACCATCTGTGGCCACTGAACAGAGGAGGTCAACCAGGTGGTCGGCAGCTGACTTGTAAATCAGGAAGCTCAGAATTAGACGGAAAGGAGAGGTAGGGGTGAAAGCTGTGTGATTCAGTAGACATTTTCTGTGGCTTGGGATTTCTGATACTCCTAGCGCTGCTAGTTCAGCACTATAAGTATTAGTATGCTGAGTAATGCTGCTACCACTATCCAATAGAGGTGGGAATCACCAGAGGCCCCACGATACGATATTATCACGATACTTATGGCGCGGTACGATATTATTGCGATTTTAAACATTTTGCAATATATTTGCAATATAAAATTCTGTGATATTTTGCCATTTATTACTTTTTCCAACTTTAAATTATGTCCCTTAAGGAAAACTTTGTCAACATCGGTTTGTTCATCACACATAAATTGTATTGCTGCAAAATGTGATTGTCAAGCCAACTAACTAACATGAACATGTCATGAATTTTGTATACATCAAGTTAAATTCTCATGTGCAATTTATATAATGAACTTGTGATACTTGGCATCCATGTATCGATACAGTATTGCCATGGGAAACATCGCGATACTGTGCTGTATACATTTTTTCCCCCACCCCTACTGTCCAATGCTCCTACGTCACTAACCTTAATTCTGTCCCCTGCTGGAGTACTCTCACCTGACAATAATTATATTTACATTGTACTAAATGTACTAAATTAAATATATAAAAAAATATACATTCTAGTGCTGTAAGCAGATAAATACCGGGCCAAATAATATGTAAAGGAATAAAACAGATGCCAGAAGAGACAGACAAATAAGTAAGGTAAATATGATGTTTGAGAAGTAAGCTGTTTTTTTTTTTTTGAGAATTATTTATTATATGTTGTATGACTTGAGAAGTTTTGCTTTTGTACATCAAAGACACTCATTGTGTTTGGCATTTAGGGCCGCCAAGATAGTTTATTAGCCAAGAGTCCAACCTCTCACCGTCCAAGCTAAAGGACTACACAATGAGGACTTCTTGTGAGCACACCGTTTTGCAGTTCGACTAGCTTCCCCTGTGACTCTCCTTGTGGTTTTGTGCTGTGTTCAAGGATGAGGAAAAGCATATAGTATATCTGACCTCCCATGTCGAGAGACACGCTGCAGTAGATAATGCCCTGCTGTTTATGAGGTCACGTGGGCAAGCAGCCTTTTACTTGTCCCCAGAAACACTTAATTTAAAGAGGCAGCGTGAGCTTTTTCAACAGTTACATTTCAAGACTGGTTCATACTGTTGGCATACCTATTCCTTTGAAAAGCATGCAGGTAAATCACAGTGGGACAAAAAAGTAAAGTAACATATCTGCAAGTCAAATAAAGCTGTGACATATTTACCATCTATTCAAGCCTTTTGGTTGTGTGTGTTCTGTCATAGAGTGTTTTTTTTCATATGACCCAGCACAGAGAATCTCTGTCCTTATACAATAAATGCCCACCTGTAAGTGTGTCATTACTGTTGACCTCTAAATGTGACAACACAGGAAGGCCCTCAATCACGAAATGTGCAGAACGAAATTCTGTACACTGGTGCTTAAATTATCACATATGACTTATGGTCTGTGTGATTGACAGCATTGCCTGGAAGACAGGAATGTGTTTGGACAGGTCCCGTCGTATGTTTAAATGACATGGCGTTGAAATACGGTGACCTTTCCATGCATGTGTATTGTTCTGTTAGAATATGTGGGCATTGTCAGGGCAAGAATACCTCTCACATAACTATTGGCACCAGCATTAGAGATGTATCTTCTAGAGAGCTTTGCGCTCGCGTGTCTCCTCAAGTATCTTCAGGACAGTGTGCTTGGTGTGAAACCTACAGAATATTTGTATACTCAGTGATTTGGTCACAATCTAATCTGTTAGTCAGTACTTACTAACGTGTGTGTGTAGGTCAAATCGAGAGAGAGAGAGAGAGAGAGAGAGAAGGAGGGCGATGATGGCGACTGCTGTGCGGGTCAGTGTGAGAGCTGACATTTACGGCCCCTGTTCAGGCCTTGCTTGCTGTGGCTTGGGGGGTCGGTGCTTTCACAGGGGAGAACAAAGCCTCGGGGGAGCACACAGGGTCTCCTTGTTGGTAGTAAACATCAAGTGACCACATCCAGCTAAAATATTTCCCTTTAATACAAAGTGGTATCATTTATGGGCGCAGAGCCCATTGAGATGTTTGCTTCTGAGAAGCATAGGGAAGTGAAGCACCTTGAATTCAGGATTGTGGACTGCTGCTGAAGGCATGGCAGCTGAACGAAATTGTTTAATTTAATTTATGGAATACTTATGTAATATTATTACATTATTTATTACAATATTTACGTGTCTAATTTGAATGTATTATCCCTGTCAAATAAGAATGTGGTGGGCAATGGTGTGATTGTGATTTAGTGAGTCAATACATTATGTTGTGCTCATGTGACCACTGATGACTCAAGACAGCTCTTTTATTTAAAGTTTAAAGAATCACAGATGGACAATGTGCAAATGTTTCACTGTTTGCTCACCGTGAGTTTGGAATAATTCAAATGAAAATACGCAGCAGGACAGATTTAAATATAATGTGACTTAGCAGCTATGTTTCGAGAGGGTACACCTGTCTGGTTGGGAATGCAGAGACTAGATGGTTGTACCATCGTTTAGTGAGGTGGAGGCCTGCCATTCTTAACTTTCTTTTATTAGCCTGCCATGTCATCACCTATTAAGTGCCATTTTATTTTGGCTTGGGGTTTTTCCCTCTCTCTGCTCACTTCCTTTGCTTGACCCCTCCCCCACCAGTGAGAACCTTATAACCCCTCCTTTCGCAGGATTTAGCTTGCCCAGATTCCATGTCAAAGGTCATGGCCCAGATGCCACAGCCCATTCCCTCCCCCCTCCATCTATCGTGCATAATGACGACCGGCCCATTGTGTTGTGGTGAGCCTGGGTAGAGGTGCATAATGTGGCACTCTTAGTGCTCCTTAGAGGTAGGCACAACAAAGGCCCTGCATGGGGAATGTCTTGCTAGTGGCCAATAAAGTGGAGGTGATACCTACCTTAGCATAACTTGTGTGTTTGTTCGTATCTTTGGAAGTATGTCTTCTATAGCAGCAAATACGAATACATCAGAGGAGAAACCCTATGTGTATTCTGGTAAAGCACACTCACCAAAATATTCTTATTTATTCATATTTGATCAGCACTTCTAAATGTAATATTGATTCTTAAACACATTTGGCATTTTTCCTGAGACTGGTGGTCTTATGCCACTGAGGCTTGGACCACAGGGACAATCCCTGACCACGAGGAGGGACACGTCTCATGTTCCACACCCGTGACCTCAGACTCTTTAGAGTTTTATCTAGGCCTGACCTGCTGGCCCCAGCCTGGCTCCACTCAAACTCCTCGGGGCTGGAGGGCCACGTAGCCTAGCGACACACCCTCCAGTGTTCTGTCGCCTCCTATGGCCACACACCCTCAAGATTAACAAATAAATACAAAACGTCTTTTAAGGCCACATATGGTTGATGGAGACGCACGTTTGCAATAATTAATTTTCTTAAGGTTTTCGTACATTCCACATGCAGACTGTTTTGACATTCATTCGAAGTTGATTTATAAACAATAAGGTTTATATTTTAAATTGTTTTATTTATTTATAGTTTAGGAACATGTAATTTCCAGTTTCCTGTATTTCCTATTAATTCTGTGGCATAATCAGAACAATATGACAAAATCCAATAGACGCAAATAGTATGATTCCATTTGAACTATATTTTTGTAGATTTATAAAGGACCAAAATGTTTTGTTGAAATGCTCCAATGTGGGCCCTTTGGGGCTGCAGGGGTGAGAGGCCGATGACCTATAGCAGTGTCCAGGCCAGAGATTATTGTTCTACACCCCCAGGTTGTGGTGTGGAGAGGAGTGGTCACTGGTCAGTGGGCCTGACTGGGAGACCAAGTGTCATGGTGATGGATTGAGAAGGTTCTCTATAGTGGGCTGTCCAGCCACCCTGGGGGGGGGGGGGGGGGAATGAAAGAAAGAATTTCACTGACCATCTGTCTCCATGTTTACTCCTCTGACCTGAGAACATCACCGATCACACCTAGTCACACTGCATTTTTGTGTTTCCTAAATAAAATTGTAGTAGATCAATAGCACCTTGTTAAAAAAGAGTTTACAAAGTGCTTTGACAGTCAGTGAGAGTAATCTGTTGAATAAAGCAATAGAACAGTAAGTTCAATAATAAAATATAGCAAATATCAATACAAATACATAGACATTTGAATTTGAAATTATGAAGAAGGTAAAACTGACAACAACAAAAAAGTGTTGTGTGAGATTGGTTACTTCAGTCTCAGTGGATGCTGCTATATTATATATGTTTCTCAGCAGCACTAATGGAGTTAACCTTAATATGATGCTGTGTATATTAACAATAAACGTTTTATTATTTTATTCATGTAGACCCAAGAAAGAAATACCACGTGAAGCTACTTGCATACAGTTTCATGGGAGATGGCTACCAAGCAGATCGAACGATCAGCACCCCTGGATGTGTCTGTAAGTGTTCCCTTCATGAATCAGTCTTGGTAGCAACAGCACTGTACTGACCTACAGTATACTGTATCTCCTCACCTTTCTCCCAAGCTGTCCGTGATCGCCTGGTGCCCCCTCCGCCCCCCCCGCACCATGTTTATGTGAAGACCAACAGCTCCACAGCTGTGTTTCTGCACTGGGGTCGACCGGCCTTCACGTCCAGCCATACAGTCAACTACACCATCCGCTGCAACCCTGTGGGCCTGCAGAACGCCTCCCTGGTGCTCTACCTCCAGACGTGAGTGGCTTCACGCATTACAGTCACGGCCTGTCATTGTTTTGGTGTTTCTTTTAAAGTGTACCTGCGCCATAAAATGTGTTTTTTGAGCTGTAAACAAAGTTATCTAGACACATCAATGCTGTTGTTAATATCGAAAAAAGTCCTGTTTTTATACAAATCTGCATTTTATTTACTGAAAACAGAACTACACGTTATATACATTAAAAATCACCCCAGGAGGTGGCTGGTTTTCATCTGCACACTTGGTACGCTTTTTCGTCATCAAATTCAAATGTTAACGTTAATGTTAATGGTGTTTCCCCCTCTTAGCCCCTCCCTTCCCCTCACGCAGCTCCTTGATGCAAGTTATAGTGGGTGGAGTCAGACTCAGAGCTGGGGTGCAGTTACACTTTAAGAGTGTTAGACGTGTTCCACCACTATGTTAGTGTGACAAAGGCGTATGGGGCCTAACAGAGGGATTATGTGTTTACGTGTACTGGCCCCCGATACAGCAGTAACATATCTCCACTGCTACGCCCCACTCACACACGTGTGGGCTGTGTGCATGCATGTGATTCATATCCTCAGCATGATGCTGAAAGAGATCGTTAAAGGCAGTTGATCTGAAAGGCAGGCAGGTATCTGGAATGTATAATACACATTGAACTACCCTGCCTCAGAATGAACATTTTAAAGTTGAAAGATTTTTGAATATCTAGTATCATTAGGTATCAGTTTAAAATGTTAGTGTTTGCACATGAACAATTTCTCAGTGCAGGACAATTGCTGTAGTAGAAATGTTTATGGGCATGGTCGTTATGGTTCTACAGCACCATCTACTGGCCGCATCTATGTAGTTATGCCAGCACCATTGATTTCTGTTGCAGAGCTGAGCAGAGCCTTCTGGTGCGAGATCTGGTGCCCAACACACGTTATGAGTTTGCTATTCGCCTCCACATCGACCAGCTGTCCAGCCCCTGGAGCCCTGTGGTCTATCAAAGTACCTTTGCTGAAGGTACCATATTGAACAGTCTCTATTTGACCTGATCATTACATCATTCCTCCTTTAATCCTTGTCCCCTAATTGATTGTTTAATTAACACTTTATTACTTTCAATAATAAGCATTTGCTTTTAATGGATTTAGTATTCTGTTTTGTTGTCAAGAATGTAAAAATGGTTCCTTCTACATTTTCTCCTTATTGTTAAGTTAATGGTGTGTTGCCTTTTATTGTTATTAACTGTCAGTCTTACTATGTATTCTTTTCTCTTAACGTTCCAGCACCTACATGGCCCCCCTCCAATGTGAAAGTGACTCTTATTGAGGAGGACACTGCGCTGGTGTCATGGAAGCTTCCAGATGAACCCAACGTAGCAGTTACGTTTTACACCATCCTGTATGCTTCCAGAAAGGCCTGGTTAGCTGGAGAATGGAAAGTGTTGCAGAGAGAAGGTAAGGGGGATGGGGCAGACATGAATTAGGAGAAAGTGCTACCGCTAATGGTCCATAGGGAGTAGCGGACCCACAAAGCCTTGAGACAAATAACCCCCTGGAAATCAGTAACCCAACCCATTCTCAGATGCCTTTACGGCATTTACTGTATTTGTCATGCATTCTGTGTAATCCCTTCTTGGGGCTAGATCAACACTACAACAGCCTCCCTTTGTCTCAGCAATGAAAGGGTAGATTAAATGAATGTTGTCATGCGTTTACTTCCTTCTAGCCTTAAACCCGTAAGACTACTCACTCTGACCAGTCAAGGAGCAGAGACGTGCCTCAGCACGCTGCCACAAATTATACACTGTAATGATTAATGATAGCTTTAATATTTGCTTGATTTCCATTTATCAAAATTCTTGAAAAGGAAAACATAGATAGACAGATGTTAAGATCAAATGAAAGAAGAAAACTCAGTACACTGAATGTGGCCCCTTGTCAGTTGAGACAGGGTCAAAAGTGAGGCCGTTCACGGAGCACATCTTCCCTGTCTAAGCCCCCCATCACTCTACATCACGTATGTCCACCTGACAGTTACTGCTGGGGGCACGATACTAGTGTAGAGACTGAATGTGGTAGTAGGCAAGGGGAAATATGTGTAGCCATGATCTCTGACCCAATGTTCATCCCTAAGAAAGCTGGTTACAAATAGCCCCGAATACCCCATGAGGAATTTTTGTTCTGTTTTTACCCCCCTGCATTATAAACCCCTGTTTAAAGGTCAGCTGAATAATGTGAGGAGTAAAAAAGTCAGAGATAACTTATAGTGATCATTCGACTGTGAAGGCCTTTTTGTCAGCCACATAGATTTCTTGCAAACGGTTAAAGTGCAGGATTGTCAATTTAAGTTTAGGAGGTTTTCAATCGTGTAGGATGACAAGTGAAACAGTTGCCCACAGTTCATTTATGCAGCCGTAAGTAAACACATGTCAAACAACATATTAAGAGTATATGTGATCTCTAAATGCTGCTGGGTTCCATATAGTGTGTAATGTATTAGTACACATGCAGTGCTATATTCTCGGTATATGCTGCAAATTAATTCATCATACTTTAAATGTAAAACGTTGAAGAACTTATTCAGCTGTGTTTAATATCCCATAATAATCACATTAACAGGGAGTATTACAATGACACTATTGGAGAATCTGCAGCCTGGCCAAGTTTACTTGGTGAAGGTTTCTGCCTCCAACGAGATGGGGGACGGACCATTTTCTCATACGGTGGAGCTGGCCGTACAAACAGACAATCACATTCCCAAGCGTTCCCATGGTTCCCCACTCAACACAGGTCAGCAAGGATTTGTTTTTTTCTGTGTTGTACAAATGGCACCTTTTTTAATTAAATACAGTTTATAAATGGTGTGTCAGAAGACTGACATTTTAATGTTGGTGTGGTATACATACATAGTTGCATACGTATATATAATCTTTTTATCTGTACTGTATATCTGACAATTGTTCTCCATAGGCTATTCTAATGGCTTCTACCACCTGGACCAAAAATCTATGACAGGGATTGTTGTCGGGGTCTGCATCGCCCTGATCTGCATTATCATCTGCGCATTCATCATCATCTGTAGAGGCAAAAACAGGTACTTGTCTGAACACGTACCCGTAGAGGCAAACACTTGGTGATATGTGTGGTCAATACCCTCTATAGAGGCAAGTGACTGCTACACTTTGTTAAATATGCAGTCTGTTTCTCTCTAGGAAACTTGCAGCTGTTAAATCATACAGACACGAAGCGGGCACCTCTTCCACACCTGCAGGTCATTTGGGCACGGATGGAGCGCCAGAGAGTACTAATGTAATAGTGGCCATGAATGGTGAAGACCATTTCATTGATGCCAAGGTAGAAAACACTTTTTCACTATGGGAAATAGTCCATACTTTAGTTTGTCAGATCTATAATTTTAACTGTTTGTTGTATTGTATAATGTGGTGCAGTTGAACACCATATGACATCAAATCTACTTAATTCACAATCTTAAATTAAATACATTTTCATTTTAAAGGGAGGAACGAATTTGATCATCAATAGCCTTGGCCCTGTTCACCCAAGCACAGAGAAAAAGAAAACATGGTTTCCCTTTAGCAAAGAGGAGAAAAATACCATAGAGACAGTGCAGGTAAGCTACAGGACTCACCTGTAATGTTTCCCCACAGTTTACTGGGAAACCTTATGTGGGACAGCATGTGGGCACATTTGTTAGAGCTTGAAGGTTGACTGTTTAAATCGTTCTAGTAGCTAGCATGAATTTAACAGAATGTGTTTGTAGAACATAAAATGGAAAGACGTTTCTTATTTTACTACAGCTCAAGAAATGTCCAGCGTAAAAGAAATAAGCAATCTAGATCCTGCAGGGCATGTTATGTTTTTCTAAATGTCATGGCTTTTTACCCACTAAGCGCTACAATGTTAAACAGCGGTGGTCCTTAACATAAGATATTTTGTCCTATGGAGCGGGTAATAATTAGGTGGTTATCAGCTTAATGCCCCTTATAGGCTAACATGACAGTCTTGTGGTGGGACAGGTAAAGGAACCCTTTGCTGTTTCTTAGTTGCAGACACAAGGAGTCTGCTCCTACCAGCCAGGAGCCACAGTGCTCTGTTACGAGGACAAGTCGCCCACATCTTCCCACCAGCCTTGCACCCTGAAGGTGAGGCTCAGGACCCCCGCAGACATGGAAGGCTCGTCCAACAGCGAGGAGAGCCACGAGACGGGAGACTCGGGGCGCTACTCTCACGATGAGATGGAGATGACCCACCTGGCCTCTGGTCCCAACAGTCGCCCCTCGTCGCTGGGAGGAGAGGAGAGCGGGGGTTCAGACTATAGCCCCAGGCCAGGCAGCGCATGTGACGCCAAGTTGGAGGGGCGGGCTCAGCCAGAGCTGTAGCTGAAAGAACCCACTGAAACTGGATGTCACTATATACAAGCGGAAAAGAGTTTCTAATCCCTGCACTTGCTCCCTAATTCTGTGTGTTTGTGTGTGTGAGAGAGAGAGAAAGAGAAAGAGAGAGAGAATCAATGTGTGAGAGAGGATCAAGAAGAGAGACCCATTATATACCTTTCATCCTGTATTGTTCTTAGAGCCTATGAACAATATTCCCCAAAGGTTCCTGCAGGTATTTTGTGTAGACGGGTCTGGGGATTTATTTTACTATCTTCCTTGAACGAATGTATTTGTTTGTATGTTTTTTAAAAGAAAACCACCCACCATGAATGTTTCAAATGTGTCAAAAATGTGAAATGTTGTTACATTTCTGACATTATTTAAGAGTTTATCACTGGAGCAAAGAGGCGAGTGAGTCCTTTTTGTTGAATATCTACCTCAGTTTACCTCTTGGTAAGCACCCACTATATATTTAAGAACTACTTATACCTGCGTTATGGCTTGGCTCGTCCCATAACATGTTCTACTTCCTGATGGCTCCTTCTGCATGACAGCTAGGAGTCCATTTTTTCTTTCTTTCCTCCTCTCCTGTTCTAAATAATTGGATTGTAAGGACGCTGCAGCAATAGCTTACTGTACATTTTTATTTTACCACCTTTCTTTTAGGGGCTGGAAAATATTATATGGACAAACGGTTGATAAAAAATGTTGTCCTTTTATGTTTCGTGTTTTGTTTTGTTTTGCGCAGTCGCCCTTGCATATCCTGTTTTTATACTACCTCATTTAACATTTAATTTTATTGTATTATTTTTCTAAACTCAGGGAACAAAGTTTAGTACATTTGGAAAGACATGTAATGTTATATGGTAAACTCACAGGGTATCTTCTCAGTGCTAAACTGTTCTAGTGCTTAATGACCTAATAGATATGTTACGAATGTATGAGAAAGGTGCCAGTTTTCCACAGCCGGCCTCACAGCAAAAACAGCCTTTTTATTGAGAAAGTGTATCAGGTCTATATTTTATTTGTTGTCTTCCTTTTTTTTTCATGTTAAGAATACATACCAAAAGTGCTTGGATTTATAATTGGCCTTAATGTGAAAATAATCCACCATATGCTAATACCAAAGTCTAATTTTGATAGAGAATTTGCAAATGAGGATGCCAGATGAAGTATGAATATTGAACAAGTGTTTAATCAGAGATGAAAATGAAGAATAATAACACCAAAAACTATGTTACCTAAAAATATATATTTTGGTTGGAAGATACAGTATGTACTACTGCATATCCATTGTAGTCTATTAAGATGTTTTATGATAGATTAGTTAAGAGTTTAGCACCTGATTTGTCAAGTAGTTTTATATTTTCAGCCAATGTGCAGCAGTGACTATTATTCAAAGACTCATTGTTTTCTCTATATTTTTATTTTGATCTCTCAGCTGATCTTTTGCAAATGGCTTTTGAAATAACTCACATTATTGCATATTAGTTAAGATGCTGCTCCTAAATCAAAGCCTTGCACATGTGTGCCCTTATCTTGTGACCAAATGATTTGTTGTGTGTGTTAATGCTCAAAAAGTGCCAGCAGGATTCCCAAACCTGTGATGGAGAAAAAAATATCTTATAATCAATTTAATACATCATTTAAATTCCTATCTGGCAGATGTCCTCAAAGATCTCACTGTTGCAAATAAGGATTTGTACATAGGTGAAATGTATATGCAGTTGAAAATTATGAAACCTTTTGCAACAGTGAAGTCATGTGAAAATGTTAAGCGTCCCTTGACTTCGGCAAAGTATTTAGGATATTTATACAGTCACTGGATGCTTTTTCATGTTTACTCAATCAGAGGACACTTCAGGGGATTCAATCAGGGAAACTATTATGATGTTTGCATGAAAAGTGACACAATCATTTTAAAGCCAAAGATTTTTCTGTGTCACTGTTGCATATTGGCACACTATCAGTTTGTGCATTCTTCCTTAGTGTGATATTATACTATTTCTAATGTTCTGAAACCTCGAATGTTCTGTGTCTGTCAAAGTACCTGTTTTATTGATTCCAACAAAATATGTTGCAAGTGAAAAAGTCGTAAGAAAATAAGCTTTGAAAAATGTCTGTTTAATTTGTTGTTCTTCTAGACCAAATTGAGAACCTGTAAACTGATTTTCTTTGCTCATGCAGTTTTCAAGTTATATTTTGGTACCTAATGCAAACATGCCAGCATTTTTCCAGAGATATCCATAATGGGTAATTACATCACTACTCTACCCCTTTATGAAAACAACATATTTTACTGGTACTAATTGCTACCTCAAATTTAATTTGAACTTTTTTATTGTTATGATATATGCAATACTGTTTGGTCATGAATATAAGTGATATTCAGGCAAGGTTTGAGAAGATGGAACTATTAAGTCTTCTATGTCCCAAGAATTGTATTTTTATGTTCGAATTATAGTTCCCTTCTGTGCATGTGAATTGAAAAGTTTAGAGTGTATGCCTTAGTTTGTTTACATTGACTGTAGCTCGGTGCATCCTTTTAGCAGAACCAGTGTATTTAGTTAATTCTATGATGCTTCAGCTGTAATACTGAAACAATGCAGGTCATTCACAGGTTAACTCAGGGAAATATGTTGCTGTGCCCCTGTGAATGCAGTCTCAAGTTGTGAATATTGAATGTATGTTTTCTAATTATTATGGTTTCTGTTATTTTGTGTTTGATTTTTTTTCTTTGTCGTTTATGAATATATGTACACTTAATTACAAAATGTTTAGTTGTTTAAGGTAAAATTATTTTATACAATGTTCATTATGAAACAGGCTGATTTCAAATTAAAGTATAAAAATAAAAAATATGCCATTATTGTATTGCAGTATCTATGTACATGATCAGATTAGTACAGATTCTATTTTTTTGTGGTTGAAAAAGTAAGTATAAAATAATTGCTGACTGGTGACTTTGATAAACTTTACTACAATAGGCAAAGTTATACCAGCCTATGATCAGCTGTTAATGTAGAGATAATTTATCTGGGACAAAGCCATAGGTGTCAAAAATACAGTCATTACTTAAGTAGAAGTACTTGTGTAAAAAAAGGCTGGTAAAAGTAAAAGTACTGATTCACCTTCTGTACGTAAGTAAAAGTAAAAAAGTTCAGGCTCTGTAATGTACTGAAAATTAGAAATTGTTAACATGTATACCAGTTACATAATATGCACCAATAGGCCTACCAGGGTATTTCTTCTGTTGATGTCCAATCTCTAGGTTGGAAATCGGTATTGATGATATTGGGAAGTTGCTCAAATTTGCAAAATAAATCAACAATTACTCTCAATTGTTTGCAAGTAACTAAATTGTACTGAACATGTAATGAGTAGAAAGTACAAATATTTATTTAAAACTGTAATAAGTAAAAGTAAAAAGTTGTCAGAAAAATACCTACTTCAGTACATGAAAAGCACAGTACAGTAAAAAGTACACTATGTTAAGTATTTGTACTTAAGTACTTCCCACAGTTCCAAGCTCTGGACCAGGGGTAGGGAACCCTGGTCCTGGAGAGCCGCAGCCCTGATTGTTTTAGATGTCTCCCTGCTCCAACACACCTGATTCTAATGAATGGCTCGTTATTAGGCTTCTAACGACCCATTCAGGTGAATCAGGTGTGTTGGAGCAGGGAGACATAGGGGGTGTGTCTCAATGTCAAGGATGCTTCCTTGATAGGACGGATTCTTCCAAGTGCCTTCCTAGTCGGGTCCTTCCTAGGCTAGGAAAGACATTCGAAGAACACGTAATGGAACGGCCTAGCTAGTGTGCAAAATTACGTCATTCAAAAAAACAGTCACACCTTCAAAATCATTATGCATAATTAAACCGCGCGTTTCGTTTTTAAATAACAGTTGAAAAAACAATGGATCGTGCTGTTTTGTTGTTAGTTTCGTT
>JAODUK010008307.1:0-31023 GCA_027564635.1 Typhlichthys eigenmanni | reverse complement strand
ATATATAAATCTACTTGTTTCTATGCAAGTCTGTTGTTAGCACATTAATAACAGCTGCTATACAGTTGGATTTGAGAATTTCAACTAGCTACAGTAGTTAAAAATGAACGAAAACAACCCAAAAACCCACCCACATCTCTGCTCCCTCCCTGGAGCCCGTTGGTATGCCATTGTGAAGCCCATTTACTGTACAACCCTGTTGTAGCTGTATGTTCACATTCATGTGACTGACAAGCAAGATAGATTTGCCTGACCAATCAGTCCTGTTTGGTCAGAAATATTTTGGCTCTGGCAAGACTCTGGCTGGACAAATATTCTCACAGAGCATGATAAAGAAAGATGTGTTTTTCTAACAAATTACACTACATTTATAGCTCTGAAATCCTCCCTATACAGTTTGTTTAAGGAGTATGTTGTTAAACAATAAGGTATTTATGTGTGGCACTAAGACAAAATAGCTATCTGTTTAGCTGTCTGATTTGATAAATATAGATTTGAAATGTTCTTGAAACATACAGTAGGCACTATAATGCCAAAAGTTCGGGACACCACTCCGAATCATTGAATGCAGGTGTTCCAATCACTTCCATGGCAACAGCTGTATAAAATCAAGCACCTATAGGCATGCAGACTGCTTCTACAAACATTTGTGAAAGAATGGGTCGCTCTCTTTGAATTGTGTGGTACTGTGATAGGTTGCAACCTGTACATTGAGTCCATTTATGAAATGTCCTTACTACTAAATATCCCACGGTCAACTGTTAGTGGTATTATAACAAAGTGGAAATGATTAGGAACAACAGAAGCAGGAAATGGCCACTTAATATCACAGAGCAGGGTCAGCGCATGCTGAGGCGCACAGTGCGCAGAAGAAGAACTTTCTGCAGAGTCAATAGCTACAGTACAGACCTCCAATTGTGCTATGGCCTTCAGATTAGCTCAAAAACAGTGCGTAGAGAGCTTCATGGAGTGGGTTTCCATGGCCAAGCAGCTGCATCCCAGCCTTACATCACCAAATACAATGCAAAGCGTCGGATGCAGTGGTGTAAAGCATGCCGCCACCGGACACTAGAGCAGTGGAGACGTGTTCTCTGGAGTGACGAATCATGCTTCTCTGCCTTCTCTGTCTGGCAATCCGATGGATGAGTCTGGGTTTGGCAGTTTCCAGGAGAACGGTACTTGTCTGACTGCTTGGCTGACACTTGCAAAAGTGTTTTAATGTGATTTAACACTGGGAATTGTTTTCCAATGCTGTTAAAACAACACCATGTTTTTTGGACATCATAAAAATGGTAATCATTCTTACTTGGGGTGGCAGAATTGCTTTACTTCCTGAAGGTCTTTCAGTCTGGATCTGGCCCTTATATTTCCCAAAGCAATTACAGTAAGGGTAAATTTTGTTGTCTTTTGCTCTCTTTGTTGGGATATGGGGAAACGGTCTCCTACCACATGACGGTGTGTGTGTGTGTGTGCGTGTGTGCGTGTGTGTGTGCGCGTGTGTGTGTGTGTGTGCGTGTGTGTGCGTGTGTGTGTGTGTGTATACTGTATATCCTCCCTTTGACAATGGCCAGAGACACAGCGCACTCTGCAGGCCGAAGAGAAAACATCACTCTCACTGCTTTGTGATGTGTGCAGTCTATAATCGACTTCTCCTTCAACTCAGGTGTGTGCCAGTGCTCAGATTTCACCACAGGGTTGACCTGCGAGCGGTGCCTGGACGGTTACCACGGCAACGCTCTGATTGGCACGCCCGGTGACTGCCAACCTTGCCCTTGTCCGGATCGGACCAGCTGTGCCCGGACGGCACATACAGGGGAGGTGGTGTGTACCAACTGCCCTACAGGACAGGCCGGTGAGATGAACCATCTGCTCTTTGGCCAAAAATAATGTTAAATGACATTGTGCAGCTATGGTAATGATAAGGCAAATGGTGATTGACACTGTTGAGGAAGCCCTGAACAGTCAGAGAGCATAGGTTTGGCTCCAGACATATTTAACATATTTATTTGGTGCACAATATTGTAGTATTCATATACATAATACATGAGTAACCTTTGCAACTATTCAAACCAACTCTGGTAAGAGTATCCTGATATTGCATGCTCCACGATTTGTTTTGATCTGCATATCTGTCTGTGAAAACAACTTGAATTACTTTTTCAGAGGTGGAGCTAACTCGCTGCCAATCAATTCATTAGCAAAGCAATGGACCACCTTCAACCAATTAGAATGAGATCCACGTACAGTAGGGATGGTTTTCCGAAATTTACTGTCAGCAGCAATTCAATCTGATTGACGCTGATTGACCAATGGTTCTGTAAGCAGATTGTAGAGGTGAAGCTTGCAGAATCAGCCTTGTTAACCAGGCTACCATGAAATCCTTTGGTGTCTGTTTAAGTCAAGTCAAGTCAGGTTTATGTATATAGCCCTTAATCACATTGCAGTCTCAAAGTGCTGTACAGCCTATATTTCACATGGAAACAAACAACATCCCCTAAACCTGCTCCTCCCCCTGGGCAAGGAATAATTTCCATTATTAAAAACCCCACAAGGGAAAAAGTGAAGAAACTTTTGGAAGGGACCACAGAGGGAGGAATCCACCCCTCCAGGACGGTGAGAGGTGATAGGTGTCGATAGGCAAACAAGATGTAGCAAGTTTTAGATAAGTTAAGATATAATTAGATATTTGTACTTAATTTATCTGTTACAAAGTAACATAAAAGGCCCAACAATAAAACAATGCACATTTAAACCCATTTGACAACACACATAAAAACTCAAATAAGACTCAAACTCAAACTGATGTGTGAACAGCTCAGCCCAAAAAGCAACATGTGAATTGTACCCTACCACTAATATACAACCTACTACTATCCTACAACCCTACTGTAACCTAGAGATGAGACATAATTGAACAACCATTCCTGCTTTTAGGCTCGCGCTGCCAGAGGTGTGATGATGGTTACCATGGTGACCCCCTGGGTCAATCGGGGCCCGTGCGGCCTTGTGCCAGATGTGAGTGCAACGGTAACGTGGACCCCAACGCGGTGGGCGTGTGTGATCACGTGACCGGACGATGCCGGAAATGCCTGGGACACACTGGCGGAGACCACTGTGAGCGATGCCAGCAAGGTTTCTATGGCAACGCTCTGAGTCAGACGCCACGCCTGAAGTGTAAATGTGAGTGGAGAGAGTTTTGTTCAAATTAATCACACGGTTTAAAATATCACTCACCATTTTAAGGTGGAAGATGAATAGCATCTCACATGAGCTAACGCGTGGGTGTGCTTAAAGAATACAACGTTGTTTGTAGACAGACAGTGTTGATGCTGCTCATTTATTAGCAAACTGACAAGTCTAGGAATTGTTAAGGCCTTATGTTCTGGCAGAAAAAGGCCCACTTTTCTTTGACAAGGTGCCTTTATGGTTCAGAATATAACCAAGCATAGTGTGGTCTGTATGTGTGTGTGTGTGTGTGTGTTCATGTTGAATTTAATTGCCTTGAAAAATGTGGAACATTCTTTTATCTTTGAAAACAAGATCTGATTGGCATTGCAATCATTTCATATGAAAAGGAAACGCACCATATCATCCGTTGAGCTGGATCAGAGTGAGGTTGAGGCCGACGTGTGGTACGAAAATGGGCGGTGAGATTTCGCTAACAGATGTGATGGGACATTTAATCCGAAATTGAGAGAGGCAGGTGGAAATGTGCCTACGGCAACAGACAGGTTTGGTCAGGAGAGAACAAGAAAGAGAGAGAGAGAGAGAAAGCCTGTCTATTTGCAGGTCTGATAGTATTTCAAATCTGGCATGTGCCATTTACAAAACAATTATATTAGGTAGTATAGTTTCCCTGTACAGGACTATAGTATATACTAGTATAGCATATATATATATATATACACACACACACACACAGTATACTAGTATAGAATATGTAAGGGTTACTGTGGAAACAGACATTCTTGCATCATTAATCACAAAATGTCGATTGTTCTGTTGAATATCAAAAAAGAATAACACGTTATTATTGTCATATTGGCCAATAATATAAACCACTGCCTAGTTTTAAATTAATATACAGTAATAGCCCATGCGTAAAACAAAAAAGCATAGCGAGATTTCAGGCAGGCCATGAAGTCACGCTTAATCATAATCTCAGTGTCCAGACTGCTCAGCTGATCTCAGCAAAGCATAGGATTGGCCAATCTAGTCAGGGTGCTTATTTAAGCGTCCTTAGCCGACACCCATTCTTAGCTCTTCCTCTGTTAGCATTTTCCCATCACATCTCCACCTCCTCCTTTAATGCTGTGTTTGATTACTTAATGTCACGGTGTTGTCATTGAGGTTTGCTCTGTTCTGTACCCTATGGGGGGTCTTTATGCTGCTCTCCCTGCCTTGAGCTTTCCATGTACGCACATGGAAGTGCAGGGAGCTCCCGGTACAGAGCGGTACCTCCTATATAAATAACTTGAAGCAAATCAAATACTTATTTTGACTATAGTGACACTAGCACTGGACTGTCAGCAGGTTAAAATACAATATTTGTGGTCTTTTACCTGCTTCTACTGCATATTCCCATTGCACTCTGTGTAAAAGTGTTTCAAAGAGGCAAGGCGGGGGAACAAACGGACTCCCGGCGTGATAAAAAGGTGCCTGCTCAACGAGCAGCGCCCGCCTCGCTTGCAGTGTGCATGGGAGCGGATCCAAAAGCTAAGGCGCTCCGCTTCAGCTCCGCGTGCAGTAATGCATTAAAGAAGTTGCATGGCGCGACCAACTGGGGCCGCCAGTTTACCAAGTTAGCATATGTTGGGTGTGTTTCATCCTCAGCATGCAGCTGCAGTGCGCTTGGGACCTCCGGGCCTCTTGAGGAATGTCACCCACAGACAGGAGAGTGCCAGTGCCTCCCTCATGCGACCGGACGGGACTGTGGTCACTGTTGGCTGGGCTTCTTCAACCTCCAGCCCGGCATTGGATGTGAGAGGTGAAGCTCATCCTCAGCCACTGGAGGAGATCCAGTGTGTTATTGGTTTTGCAGTGGTGATTTTAACGCAGTTTTACTCTCCTTTTATTTGTCCCATCCTTAGGTGCCATTGTAATGCAGTGGGCTCATCCTCCACGGCTTGCCATCCAATCACAGGGCAGTGTCTGTGTCGCACGGGGGTGGAGGGCCGGCTGTGCGACTCCTGCCGATCAGGGTTCTTCGGCTTCTCCTCTCGCGGTTGTAGAGGTACCGCGCTGCACTTAACAGTCATTCACCCTGGCCAGCCAGCATGTCTAACCGCAGTCTCATGTCCACTCTCCTAGCTTGTAACTGCGACCCAATGGGTTCAGTTTCCATGCAGTGCTATGGTAATGGGACCTGCCAGTGTCGCCCAGGCTTTGTGGGTTATAAGTGTGACAAATGTGAGCTCAACTATTTCCACAATAGAGACACACACCAGTGTGAGGAGTGCCCCGTTTGCTATGGACTTGTGAAGCAGCAGGTAGGTGTGTGCGTGTGTGTGTGTGTGTCACTGTTCCTGGTTACTTCCACTATCCCCAGTGTCCCCCTGGTTACTATCCCCAGCTATCAATATTGTTAGCCTGCTGTGGAACACTTCTACTGTGGCCCATAAAGATGGGGGAGGGTAGGAGGAGAGAGAGAGAGAGAGGGCACACAATAATAATATATTATTGACAGAGCCCTATACAATATATATCACCCTTAAGATAAAGGCCATATTTAGTGTCTAAAGTTGCATTTAGGTCCTGTCCAAACCCAACGTTTGCTAGTTTAAAGTGGTTGCAGCATCAGGCGCATGGTTCAAAAGGGTTTGACTTACTCCAAGCGCTACTTACTTCATTATTTATCGGCGTGTTTTGTGCTCCCATTTGCCATTCCCTTTATAAGCCAGGCACACGTGCTGAATTGCTATTATAACGGCGCATTTGCCTATTATATTGATGTACACAAAATTGATTGATGTGCACAATAATATTGCTTAACATCGTTCTCTTTATTTTTTAATCTGTTTTAATCTGTCTGAAAATGGCAACTCTTTGAAAGACACGTATAAAATAGGGCCATCAAATTTGAGGTGATTGGATAAAGAATTAAAATGTTCCATAATGCGCATAGTGATTTTTATGACGTAGCAAGAGTTATGGCTGAAATTAAATGTGTGTTTGAGTACCTCCCTCTATTATGATGTTCTTTATTATTCCACACTATAGTCGGGTGGCATTGGAGTGAGGAGCAAAACAACAGCCATTATTATATTCCTTTTTAAAGTACATCATCGTGTGCCAATACACCTCCTGTTATCCCATATAAAGGTGCACTGTGCAACACGGTGGCCAGTGGACAGCACTGTGGCCTCACAGCAAGAAGGTCACTGGTTTGAACCCCAGTCGTCCAGGCCTTTCTGTTTGGAGTTGGCATGTTCTCCCAGTGTCTGTGTGGGTTTCCTCTGGGTGCTCCGGTTTCCCACACTGTCTAAACACATGTTAAGTTCACCCTCCAGTTAGTGCCGTTGACCAGTGACACTGGCTCCTATCTGGAGTTGGTCCTTGGGTGCTGCCCACTGCTCTCTTGAGGGATGGGTTAAATGCAAAGGATGAATGTAGCAGCACATGTATGTGACAATAAAAGCACCTTTACCTTTTTTATATCAAAGTTAACAAATCAACACAGAAGGGAAATGTTGGATACCGGGTTGCTTTTCATTTAGTTAGGTTCTGTGTTTCATCGTCAATATGTACTGTTGACGTTTACAGGCAGAGAAGCTCCGAGGACGCCTGCAGGATTTGGAGAAGCTCCTAGGCCGCTTCAGCTGCCAGGGCCGGACCGGGCAGCACCGTGACGTGCTCCGGTATCACATGCACCAGCAGCAGGACTACCAGGGTGAGGGGGACCTGCCCAATGCTCTGGAGGACTTCCTAGCCATCCAAGGTAACGGCAGCCAATGGAGACGTCAGCACAGCACAGCCAATCAAATGAGTCCCTCAGTTTCAGCGTCGGGAAGGATGCGATGCCTGGCACACACTAGACCGTAGTTTAGGTGTGTGTGCATACATGCGCGTGCGTACATGCGCGTGTGTGTGTGTGGTAGGGATTGAGGGGTGTTTTCCTAGCTGATAACCTACAGTGCATGATCCAGCCAGATGTCTAACCCATACTTGCCCCTAAATACTTGTTATTATTATACATAGGTCGATTCACTGGATTAAATGATCTGCTAAATGGCCGATATCTATAATTACACACTGCCCTGCATGAGTAGAGTACACTTAACGCAGTGTAGCTGCCAACACCTCACCAAGTGTTATCTGTTTCCTCATCTTGACATTTATAACAAATGTGTATGCATGCAACAAAACAAAGTGATTAAACCCACAGACGGTCCTGGTTCACTCCCTGTAACAAAGTGCTGATGTATTGCCATTAGTCTAGGAGTGCAAGGCCACACATGATATACACCAATCTAGATGAATGTCAATACAAAACATGTTCTGTGTGAACATCTTACAGGGGAAATTGGATTGTTTTGCAGCTGAAGGAGAAACAGTGTTGTTTTGGTTTCAGACTAGAAGGCCGACATTTCTTTTCGGGATTCCCGCGGGTAATGGGAATCCCGCGGGATGGGAAACAAAATAATTATTAGTCACGGGATTGTGTGAATTTTTTGGGGGATGGGAGAGGTTTGAAAATCCACTCCCGTGTCACCCTCTATTTCAGACCAGAGGATGCCAGCAACACCCCCCCCACACACACACACACACACGCACGCAGGCGCACGCTCACACACACACACACACACACGCGCACACTACCTGAAAACTAAGTGCTTTGCGCCCCCGCCCTGCCTGGAAATCACTCAACTCCACCCACACAGCTTTCAAGATGTTTTTGTAAATCAAACGACTGTTTAGGGGTAGCTATTTAGTACTGTATATACACAGTCGGACAAAAGGTTTGATTATCTCATTCTAACTTGTGTGCACTCTAATCGCTGGCTTTTACTTTAGTTGCAGACCATTATGGTTCTTCAAGTTAGACCTTCACACAAACACAATCGTATTTTTGGGTTGTCCTCCCTGTTATAATACCACAATGTGTGGTCCGGCAGCAATAGCTTTACTTACCTTTCTCTCATACGCTTTGTTCACACACACAAAACACACACACACAAAACACACAAGCAAAGTCACAATACGAAACAAGCGGCGTTTGTTGGAAGACACGTTGTGCGCCTGGTTCTGTAAATGCCGTGAAGCTGCTTAGAGCCCACATAAGACACAGTGACAGCTTGTGACACAGCGGCAACAACATCTGGACACATTCAGAAAGTAACGGGGATCTCTTCCCCTAACCACAAACAGATGGGTGGGCCTTGATAAGAGATGTCCTGCTGTGTAACTCGCGCAGAGGCGGAGAGCCGTGCCGAAGCGCCACATAAAGGCTGACAGCGCACGTACCTGGGAGAAAATGACAATACCTGTGTAGCTGTCTCACTGTGAGCGTCTCTGTGTTACATCTCGGGCTTGTGTGCGCCATGCTCTTTGTTCTGGCAGAGGCGCGGGAGGCCTTCGTGAAACAGTTCTCCGCTCTGGAGTCTTCGGCGCGCGCGCTGTCGCGCCAGCTGCACGGTGTCGGCGCGGCGTTCGGCTGCAACGTCGCCGCGACAACGGGAGACTGGGAGGAGGGGAGCGGGGAGGAGAGCGGGGAGCGCACGGACGCGTGTCAGACCTTCGCAGATGCTCAGCTCATCGTGACAGAATCCATGAAGCTGCTTAAGCAATCCACCCTGGACCTGGACGACATGGTACGAAAAACAATCGCCCTTCATCTTATATATAACATGTGTTCTGCTATAAATAAACACAAACAGCCTTCTATCAACAACTGCATGCCCCTTTAATCTAATTTTTGGATCAATACTTTTGTCTGAATCTGAATTTGAATCTGAATCATTTGCTCTGCTATAACCAGGTGCTGACTATTGCATCACTTCCTGCCGTGCACAGGAAGTGGCTTTTAATCATATCAGAAATGTATAGGCTACATTATGTACAGCTACCCTTGGTGTATATACTGTTAAATTCCATTCCAGACTATATCATTGGACACTAAGGGTGTTTATCTCACCCACAAAGAGGCGATGTTATCCTCAAATTAAAATAATTAAAAAACTAAACAATAAAACAAGAACATTTTGAAGGCTCTGCAAACTCCTCTCTGCAAAGTGGGCAGGGCTTCAGCAGTCTGTAACCAGACTAATAAGGGCATTCTGCTGGTTACTGCTTAGATAGCTTAGCTCTTCTATGTACACCCATAATACTACCCACACTAAAGTAACATTAATACACCTATCCAGTTTGGAGTGGGAAGCTGTTAGCTCTAGCTAAATGTTTAAACAGCGCTAAAACTAAGTTTATGTGTGTGTGGGAGTTAGGTTTGTTTGTTTGATGGGCGCTAAAATGCACAATTTGTTCTGCACCCACTGCAGGCTTTTCAGCATCACTCTGCGGTGCTCAGGGAAGATAGAAATATATTATGCTGCCATGTTATTTTGTTTGGGGGAAATAAGAGAGCTTGCTTGGCCAATGCATTGTGTGTGTGTGTGCGCGCGTGTGTGCGTGTGCACGTGTGTGTGTGTGTGTGTGTAAAGATGTATCCTTTAATGTCCTTATCACTTGCCTGAGCCTGAGGCAATAGCAATGCAATTCCACATTAATAAGCAGAGCAGCTCCAACAAAATTAATACAGGGTTCTCATGTGTAAAATGTTGATTCAATTTTCTCAGTTTGTTTTATTTTTTATTTTTTAAATGAAACGCCACTTGGTGAAATGTTCTACTGTTATTTACATTTCTTTAATTTAACACAACATGTGAGACAGTAACTGGAAATGTTTCTGTGGTGGGGGACCTGCTATTTGATAGGGTTGTGAGGTCGTCCATACTTTCAACCTTTCGTACTGAGCATATATATTCATGTCCTTGGGAATGCATGCTAACTTTCATATCTTTTTCAATCGCGATTTATTCACACTTACTGGCCTTTTTGACCAGACAGCATTTAATGTTTACTGCCCATTCAAAGGAATAGTGTGTATAATGTGCTGTCAATTCAAACCCAAACACAATACAACTCAACATGAAATTCCGTTTGAGTGACTTGAGATAAAATATTTCTTCTCATTATTCATGTACTATTCACCACTAGGAAATGCATAGAAATACAACGCTCTATTTTAAAATACAATATAAACATGAAATTCATGAAATGACATTAGACATTCCATACTGTGTCTTTGTGCATATGTGTGTTTTCAGTTTGTATATTGTTTCCATTTTTGTTTCTATGTAGATCATTCCATTCGAGGTGGCATCTGGGCCAAATGATTGGTACACTGTGGTCAATGAATCACAGGTAATAATGAATAGGTAAGATTGGACAGCGGGCTTTAAGTGGTCAATTATGATCTCGCTTGGACTTTACTGGTTCTCTTTTTTGCCTGTTGCTCACATGGCGGTTAGGCCACAGTGAATCGATGCCCTTGGCTGCTCAGTACGCAGACCTATTATGTAGTAGCTAAAAAAAAAAAAATCTGATCGTCTGGGCTCAAGGGCCAGTGCATAGAAGCTTCAGCCCCAAAATCCATGTCCTCCATTTTTGGGTGATAGTTATTTTACTTTTGCCATTATTTGGGTTCTATCTCTTTCCCTATTCCTTCCTGTTTTTCTTTGTTCTACTTTGGGTTTTTTTTTTCTCTCTCTCTCTCTCTCTCTCTCTCTCTCTCTCTCTCTCTCTCTCTCTCTCTCTCTCTATAGTCACAGACAAATGGCAGACTACATTGATGCCACAGCCAGGAGAGCCTTGAAAGCCTCTAACCAGACATTTCTTCTGCTGCTAGATCTACTGCAGGATAATTCCACAGAGGAGTATATCAGGAACTTAACAAAGCAGTGAGTTACTATAGATATACACCTAAACCCAAGCAAGGCACAAGCAGAAAGTGGAAAACAGTTGTTGAGCTGTCTTAATATATTTTCTCTTAAGCACACCCTGTAATAGAGCTCAAGGAGCTGCTGCTTTATAGCTGTCCCTTGAAATCACATGGCAGCTGAAGAAGTGAAAAATTTAGCCACAGGGAGCCGGAGTGTCTCTTTTGTAAGCCTGTTGCCTTCTTGCGCTTAACAAATCTACTAGAGAAATTGGTCCAAGGATTACCCTGAATGCTAGCCAGGAGGAGGAAGAGAGCCCTCTGGTGGCTGTGATGAGAGTGGCGCGCACACATTTCAGTGTGAATTACACCCCGCCAACCCTTCTGTTAATCTGTGGAGCCATGCCATACATCAATGGGTTTTAATGCTATATGTGTGTGTGTGTATGTGTAATAATTTGTTTATGTGCACAGTATTTTATAGCAGGACACAGATGGCCAGTATAAAACTGGAGTTTCAGTGCAGATTTTCCACACACTGTGGCACTTGAGCAGATTTTATAGGGCTGATGTGTGGATGTCAAAAGTGTTAGAGCCCGGAATAGTTGTGCACACTGAATAAAGCATACAACCGCACGTATGGCGACAGTGAAGCAGGACAACCTCAACGTCTTGTCATTAGAGTAGATTTAAAGACAGAACAGAAAACACATAAACAAGCTATCCCAGTTATTTATATTAGCCATCCGTGATGTCCCCCTTCCCAAGATTGTCAGACATGCAGCAGATGAAGCGGAGTCTGGCAGCCCAGGTAAGCGAGACAACAGCGAGCCAGATGGATCTGGAGGAGAGCTACGCAGGGCTACACGCTGGCTTGAACAACCACACCGGGCTCAACCTAACGTCAGTAATGACCCACTTGAACGAGGTCAGTACCGCCAGGCGCCAAACACCTGCTGTGGGCAAATGGAATTTAAATCGCTCATTCGGTACTTTGTGTGGCAGAGAGAGGATTTATGCTAATGCGGTGACTGAAATCCTCAGTAACACGTTTCTCAATATAAAGGAACTGATGTGGATGTACATTGGGGGGGATAAAGAGGTTGTCTGTGCTTATTTGAAATACAGTATATCCCAAAGCATGTTTTACAAGTCCAGAGATTATACAGGGATGCATGTAGCCATTAAGTTCAAAGGAGTTAGACAGTTTTCAGGTGTAGGGTATATGATCCATTAGCCTTAACAAAACATACAGCACACAGCAGTAATGGCAGCAGACAAGGAAAACAGATGCAATGCAGAGTGACTCCTATTCTCACAGGGCGTAGACCTGCTGAAGAGAGCAGAAGAACTTGCCTCGCACGTCCAGACCAAGGAGGAGCTTGTCGGCAAGATCCAAGAGGAAATGGAACCTCTTCTGAACATGTCTGGAAAGAACCTGGAGCTGGCGGATAGCCTTCACGAGGTTGTGCTACAGTGTTTTGTCTTTTATCTATCTATCTATCTATCTATCTATCTATCTATCTATCTATCTATCTATCTATCTATCTATCTGCTAGCACCTTCAGAGGTGTAGTTCTCTGGTGTTCAAACCTAGACATTAGACCTTATTTATATAGTTCTGTGGCATATAATACATGGGTCACACAGTTCAAAAACACACCCATGCACACATTTTATGAACATAATCACATTAAAAGCGTGTCACCATTTATTAAAGGTAATACAAATCTAATTGTCAAAATATTCATTATAAGTAATGCTGATACTCCCACATACATCCACCCCCTCCTTTCCCCCCCACGCTCATGTCTCTGTGTGCAGATGAAAGCCCAAGCTCAGGGTGCAAAGGTCATGGCCTTATCATCTGTGGTGACAGCTAAGCAAGTGGAATCAGAATCCATCGCCCTGCACAGAGAACTGGAATGTGAGTCATCTGTCTGGTCCTCTCACAGAAACACGTCAACGTTTGCAAGAACACGCACGCATGCACCCAGACAAACCAAATCCCTCTGAAGTTATAATTCCTACAAGGAAACAATTGAACAACTGCTCTCTCTACAACATAGTTGTGATAATCACATCTGCAATTGCAGAAATCACACGCAGGAAATCACCCCCAGGTGTTCACTGTTCTGTTTCATAGGAAATTAGGGCATTTTCCTTCCTACCAAATCATTTTTTTGTTTTGTTAGCAGAACGCTTGAGAGAGTGGCAGAGTCAAATTGAACAGAAGAGCCTGAAGGCCTCATGCAGAAGAAGTTTGCGGTGGTGGGATTGTAGGGGGAAAAGACGTCATAGGTGAATTGCAGTACTATACCGGCGTCTCGCCTATCCACATCTCACCGATGTATCAGATAAACCAAGGCAAGAATAAACAAGAAAATAACTTGCCTGAGGAAAGTATTCTGTTACAGCAAGACAAACAGAAGGATAGAGTTGTGAGCTATAGCTACAGAGGGACACACAAACATACACAGTATATGACGGCCATCTTGCCTCCTCGACCACCTCCTCCTCAGACATGCAGAGAGAGTGGCCCCGTCGGGAGGCCCAGACCCGGGCAGCAGTGAAGAAGCACTTGGGGGCCAAGGTCCGAGCGGATGTCAGGAGGAGGGTTCACCAGGTGGAGAAGACGCTGCAGCCTGCTCTGGAGAACAGCAGCCTGTCCAACACCACCGCTACGGAGGCAGTGCACATAGCTCACATTGTAGCCAAGGTGTGTACGTGCATTTGTAGGTGTGTGGGTGCATGTGTGCGGCCGTGCGTGCTTGTGTGGGTGTGCGTGCGTGCGTGCGTGTGCATGTGCGTGTGCGTGCTTCACAAGCTATTCACCATGACAGTGTGTGTTGCGGTCTGTTTCCTCTTCCTACCCAAACGTCTTGTGTACAGGAATCAAAGGCTGCCCTAACCCAGGCCAAACACACCAGGACCGCATCAGGCCAGCTCTCCTCGCACCTGGACATGACGCTACAGCTGCTGGCTGAGCAAGAGAACCTCACGGCCACGGCACGATCACAAATCACCTCGGAGGTATCCCTCCATTTTGTTTTTTCAGTGGATGACAATGGCTTATCTCATTCACGCTATTGATGTGTTGTAGAGTCATATGTATGAAACTGCTCCTTTTCAGGCCGTGGTGTCTTTGACTAACGTCAAGGAGGACATGGAAGCAGCCAAGCTCCAGTTAGAGGTCTATTCTTCTACACTCACTGAGCTCATTCGTTCACTAGGTATGGCAACAAGTTATTTTTTATCCCTTAAAGGTAATACAGGGAGTTGTTCATTGTTTACCTAGCAAGTGGCCATTTAAAGAAAATAAGGCCAGTATTTTGGGTGGTTTCTTTTTAGTCTTCAAGGCAAGCTTTACAAGATTGGTGCTCACACTAAATGCAAATGTCAAACCCATAAAGTATTTTGGAACTATTTCATGCCTAATTTAACATGGAAAATGTGTGTCCACTTTGTGAGGCTTTCCCGTGTGGAATAACAAAATGTCATATGTTAATAGGACCGAGGGGGGATTTTCACTTGTTTAAAAGTGATTCCGTGGCATCGTAAAATGATCAAGTGCCGCGTGGAGCCGGCCAAACTGCTGCTAATGTTTCATACGACGCTTGGGAGCGTAATGACCGCAAAGGCTATCCCATTTATCACGCTGACTTTTATTGATGTGTGGCCTACTAGCTAAGCTTTCTGTTCGTAGCCACCCTAGAACCAGGTTTACCATTAGTACCCCGCTGATGCTGATCCATTACAGAAAACAATCCACTTTCTGCACAGACTTGCATTCAGTAACAAGTTCAGGCCGATGCAATGCCAAGTACAGACCCTATGCCTATGTTATTAACCCCCACCCACCCAGATGAGAAGGTGCCACTGGAGAGATACGACCGCGTCCTGGACGAGACGGCGAGCAGGCTGAATGTGCTCCGCGGGAGCGTGGAGAGCCCGGCGCTGGGCTCCAAGATCCAAAGGCTGCGAGCGGAGGCCGAGGAGCAGCGGGGCCAACTGGCCCTGGTGGAGGCCGACCTGCGGGAGATCCGGGAGGAGAGGGACAGTCTGAGAGACGTGGCCCAGAACCTGCCGCGCTCCTGCCCCCCAAGCCAGGGATGGGCGTAGTTAAGGGTGTCGCTTGATGCCACAGCGCCCCCATAGTGAGGAGGGAGGAATTACAGAGACTGCCGCTCTTGCTTTTGTTGTTTTTTAGGGGAATTCTGATTCCCTCGGATTTTGACAGTGTATCGTCTTTCCACTCCACTTTCCAACAGTGTACTTGTTTACCTCCTCCCCCTCCCACCCATACACTCACCATGTTTTCATCAAAAGAAACAGACTTATTCCGTCTTACATCATGAATTCCTCCCCTCTTTCTGCTGACTCATTGTGTTAGTCTTGTTCCCGTTCAATTCATTCTACACTCTTCACACTGACAACGTCAGAAGTTTAATTAAACTGTGAATAGCAACTACCCCTTCCGAGAGTGCTCCATCAACTTTAAAACGACACCGATGTTTCTGTTGTAGGGGCAGAAGGTGTGTCTGAGTGCTTCTTCACGCTGCCGCGTTCATTTACCTTTGAGCTCTTTTTCATCAACCTAGCTTAATTAACAATTAGCCCTTCTGGCCTCCACGGAGTTCAGGTTGGGCTTCGGCAGCACACAGTCTACGGAAGGGCTTCTTACTGTCTCCTCTTCCTCTCATTATCTTTTTTGTCAGACCTCAGGTTTAAATGAGAACAGGCAAAATGGTTCTCGAAGCTGAGGTACTGGTCTAGCATCAGAGTTTTGTCACAAAGTGTGTTCTCACAAGTTGACTGAAACCAGCACTTATGTGGGAGATACATATTCAAAACAACAATTTCTCTCTGTGTTTGTGAATGTGATTTATAGTGATTTATATCTTTCGGTTACTGAGTTTTTGTAATTTTTACTTTACTGTAAATCACAGATGGTGGTTCTGCTAGATCCCAGCTGCTATATTTGCAACCATACAACAATCTATAATGACATTCTGGTTTTTAAGTCACCTGTTCAATGTAGCATCACATAAATTAAAATACATATTCCTGGAGTTTCATGTACCCCAACCACATTTAATTTAATTTGCGGTTCATGTTGCATTTGAGCAAAGCAAATGCACTGTAAAACTGTACGTTATTCTTTTAGCACATCCAAAGCATTTAATGAAGTATGGTTGTCATCTATTTCAATATATTTGAACAAAATCCTCACATTTAAGGGATAAAGCTATATTCTTAATGTCAATATGGAAAGTGGGTGCAGAAGTACTCAGTTTCATAGTTGAATAAACATATATAATGCCAAAGCGTTCTATTGTAGAACATGTATTTATTAATTCCCAAGTGAAAATGTCAAAATCTTCACAGGTATAGAGAATATAATGCCTGATAAAACTGCACAGGTAAGTAAATACAGGTTGTTTTTTTTTAATTCAGAATGAACTCAAAAGTTCAAGTGTTTCTAAGTGTTCACACTCAAAAGCATGCTAATAATGCATTTATATTCTGCATTTAGGTACCATCATTCAGCAAAGGCTTTTACCGAAAACGACTTAATGAGTACAATTATGTATTGCTGAACAGATGGGTATTAGCAAATCATTCCCACAGGAATCAATCAACCGAACCACTGTCACCTGTACTGAATATAAAGTATAGCCTACTATACACAGTATACAATACCTGCACTTACTGGTTTTGGATAAGTGTGTTAATGCTGTTCACTTATTGTCTCATTTAATAATTATATGCATATTGTAGAATCTTAATTCAGACCAAAATGTTATTTGTAGTGTTTTTATTTATGGATAAAAACAAAACAGTACCACAAGGCTGTAATGTTAGTCTATGAATATGGTATGTTCTCAAACAAATAAAATAGATTCATTAGTAACTCAAGTGAAATTGTTTAAGGACAATATAGCACACTTATATAAAAAAAGAAATCTCACCATAAAGCATTTTAATATCATGCAGTCCTTCAGACATTTGTGGTGATAGTGAGGCCTGTTACATATATTCGACATTAGACATAATCATTGTCAATCAAAATCAATTAACAATTGATTTAATGTCACAAATCTAAATGTTCAGGCCAAGATGTGATTTGTTATCATTGAAAGGGCAATGACAAAGTTTTTGTCCTATAGGGCTCTACTTATTTGGTTTATTGTAGTATTAATGCCCTGCAAGAAACACACAACACACATTGTTTCCACCGTATTGCTAAAAACAAATGAAAAATACCTCAACTGTTTTTATGTCAATAATGTGCTGTCTGCTACTTGATTTAGTTTTAACACCACATAATATAGTCAAGTGGGTGCAACATATTCTGATCATGCAGCATTTTAATAGATATATAATTTCATAACGCTATGCCTTATATTAGTAGTAGGTAATGTTCCTAGATAGTGGTTTTCAAGGGAGACTTATCACAGTATTAATGGCTATGTACTTTTTAAGGTAACACCCTTGTCATTTTTGAGTTTGCCTTTCACTTTGACCGCAAAAAAAAAAAAAAAATACACACACACGCACACAAAAGCAATCCTAATATATACCATAAAAGACATGAAAATAACGACATTTTAAAACAGGAGTTTGCTTTTTAACACATTCCTTTATAGTCATATAAAAGGTACTACCGTGAAAGCACTCACAGTAGCATGACCTTGTGACATGAGTGAGTTGGTTATGGTACACATGTTAATCTGGTATATAAACAGATAGCTGTACTCCAACTGTAGCTCTAGAGCAGTAGAGTCAAGTTGAAGTGTTTGCACCAATGTCAATAAACAAAATACATAATATTTAGAGGCCTAAATTTGTTTCAGCATTGGACTATTATTTTAATTAACTAGATTTTAAATGGAAATTCCAGTCCGTTAAGATACCATACGCCTTGCTTTTAAGACACTTGCACATGTTGATACAGCCTCAATACATAGTTATAGTGGTTACCCATATTAACTAATTTTCAATCAAAATAAAATACCACAAAGTTAAAGTAGACATGACTCAATACATTGCTCAATCAAAACTAAAAGCATCTCAATTTAAAAACCATTGCGCAATTTATCCTTTTTACAAAGTTGGCATACACTAAAAATTTGAAATAAACCAGAGAAAAAGTAGATGATCTTAGCAGTAAAAAGCATGCGCGTGTTGAAGCTTGCTCAAAGGGCAGAAAGTAGTTGAACTGTTAAAAATTGTAAAATAATAAACATATGGAGGGCAGCCAATTCAATGTTTCAGCCAATTCAGGGATCTGTTTTCTTCTTGTTTTTCTTCAGAAAAGAAGGTGTACGAAACTTCTTTTTTTTCTTGGGAGATTTGCTTGGAGACTCCTCCCCCTCTTGGTCGTCAACAGCCTCCTCCCCCTCTGCTGTATCTAAGGGGGCGGGAGCGGGGGCGTCTTCGGCAGGAAGTGCAGGTGCATCAAAGGGATCGTCGGGGGTTAGGTCTGGGAGAGTCTGTCTCAAAGTGGCCGGGTCACTCTCATCCTTATACGTCTGCTCTGGCAAGGTCTCTGGAACAGGACGAAATGGAAAGAACACAAGTTACCTCATTGGATATACGCCCTTATATATCCATGCAGAGCCCTAAGCACTGATGTGGCAACAGAAAATTAGCCGCGGGAAAAGCTGGGTTACAAAAAAAAAAAATTCTGCTGCAAAAGTCAGCACTGTCAAAAAATTAATGGATTCCATATAACTGGAATGTTCTAGGCACTGTTGACACTGCTGTAACACGCATGTCTGCTGCTTTTCAACTAAATGTGTGTGTACATCAAGCCATTACACTGTGTACAATATAGGCCTTACAAACTGCACTCATAAATAGCAGAAAGCATATATCATACAACACACACACCAATACAACATGCAGTTCTCCTTGGATGCAAAAGCTCGCCACAAACTGCCCTTACTTTTGATATTCATGAATAATAAACCAAAGGCTAAAAACAAACCAAATATACAGTAGCTATAATCATTCAGTTGAACAATTATCTTCTTGTTACAGGTATGGGTTAGTTACACTGCACAGTCTAGTCTATTTTACCTTTATTTATACAGACAAAACTTAACAAATGTAGTTTTCTTGTTCACAAAAAGACACCATCTAACAGAATGTATAATAGCAGAAGCACACAATCAAAGGTGCACAAGACCACCATCCTCTGTATTAGACTGTTGTATCTCCCTCTTACTGCATGCCAGAGGAGCTGCTGTAGGCACTGGATATCCCCAGCTCGAATAATTCATCCCGACGGTCACCTGTACCTTGGGATGACGTGGGGCGGCTGTCCGGGTACAAAAGCCCCCGTCATCATGTAAATGTGCTCCTTCAGAATCTCCTCAACCAGATTCGAAATGTGACAGAACAGCAGCGGCCATCCAGAATTCACAGACACACATTCATCTCTAAAGCAGCAATGTGCTGATGACAACAATGGCTATGAAAGACATCTTGTAAGCAGATTTACTAAATGTATTACCCAAGTGATGTAAGTACACGTAAGCACAGAAATATTAGGTTAGAAGCTCCCCATTCCCAGTTACCCCTGAACCAATGACAACAAATGAGACAGTATGCACAATCCCACTCCCAGCAATCAACATCAATGTAATAGACAAGTCACCACATCAGTTTAGTGTATCCTGTAGCAATAGCCGATATCCAAAGCACTGGATAAGGTTAAGCACTCCTCGTGCAATTAATTGCAGAACAAATACAGCTGTTTGGCTCACTTTAAAGAATGCACACATGCTACAGGCGCATAGGGACACCTCAGTATACTGACAAAACATAGAACAACCGAGAACATATAGACATGTCACCACACAACCAAAGCTTGGCCTGCCATTATCACGAATGTTAAATAGCCTTGACAAAGCCAAGAAGCGTTTTTTGGGGGGTTTAAAGCTGCAGTCAAAAAATACTATAACAAAAACACGGATGTACCTGGTGAAGACCTCATCTGTAAAAGAAACAAGATTGGAAATGTTTTTCAAACACTACTGATTTTAAATTACGACAGAAAAATACAGTTTCATACACATTGGTGGTGTGCCGATGCAGGACATTGTGGTTAATCAGAGCTGGACATTGTTTCAGTTGGTGGAAGACAGGTTATCGTGTACAGTGTTGTAGGGGTTATTTCAGGTGAAACAGACTAACATGGAAAAGTATCAAATAGTCAATTTAGAGAGCGGTTGCCCAGAAGTTCTCAATTTTAACAATTTGTGTGCTGAAATAATCCCCCTTGTACCACCAGGGAAGTGCAAGACCGGCGGAAGACGGACTAAACAGACAGTTAGCAATGAGTTAGAACACAGAAAAGCAGTTACTACGGAAGCCATGCAGGGTCAGACATGAAGGTGCTCGGTGGGTGACAGGTGAAACACATACTTACTATGGCAACAGGTACTCTTTAGCATTTCCTTCTCCTGATTGTAATTGCAGCCACAAAGAAGAAAAAAAACACAAGTAGAAAAACAAATGTCTAATGCAGTCAACCACAGGCACTGTTAAATTAAAAAAGGAAAACAAACAAACCACCAGAGAAGGAAGCGGGGTGGGGGGAAAGAATGGACAAAATCCATTCTTAGAAGACCCCAAAAATATGGAAAATGGAGGTGAAAGAGTAGAGGACATACTGTACATAGACACTATATACAGTATATATATAAACATTTCCAATATTAGATTACACCAGGGATAAAAGTTACCAATGCCTACTTCTGCTTGTGCTACAATACACTAACTCCAAAAGTATGATTATGTTGTAGAAAACGGTCCTTCTAGCATTGCATTTATTGTCTATACGCCTCAAACGGGTAAGCTATTTCTAGTATCATCATGGACGATGCTGTCAAAAAAGGTGTAATCCAATCGTAATAAAGACCAAGAGGGAGGCAAAAAAGCAAGACTGATGCTGTACATAGCAAACAGTTCATTACAGCTCTAATACCTTTAACTTTCATTACTCCCATCAATCCTCTTGGTCTGTTATTACAGTTGCACAGCACAACACAGATCAAAGTAGTTTTGTTAAAACACCAAGAATAAACAGTGCCCAAGACAGAAAGACAGGCAAGATGGACAGCCAACAGCCGCTGCATTCTCCCCCGCTGGGAAAGCTGGACTAGGACAACCTACCCTCCTCTGCTCTGATGGGGGTGCTGGGTGGTGTACAGGTCGGGCTCTGACCTTTGACCTCCCCTTCAGGTTCTGCTAGTGGTTCCTGATCTGAAAGAATGTGGTGAGAGATTTTTATATAAACAAACAATAAGCATAATTACATTCCTGATCAAATAGATCATACTGCAAATTAATTCAGACTCCTTCTGAAGATTTGTAAATTGGGTGAATCCTGTTCAACTACACATTTCATCAAGACCATAATAAGGAATAATCAAACAACATGATGCTACAATCTTTATGCCTTTTTAGATCAATGGTTGTTTCATGACAATGTATCACTGGCTGATGTGTATGATTCATCTTACTTCGCTTTTCCTGAAAGCAATTTTCTGTTGGAATTTTTAATAATATTAAACCAGGTTTGACATTTGCAATGCTAACACATGTAACAGTATTCAAAGTGACTCAGTGTTGGGGAGCAGGAAGATTGTAAGCTTTAATGAGCTAATCCTAAACTTTGTAAGCAAACTGTGTCGACACAAAACAATTACACAGCACCGAAATAAACAAAACTTACAGTGGCAGTTAGAAAGTCAGTCGAGAGGGCTAAAGATTGAAAAAAAGACCACAGCACGCTATCAACTACCGGCGATGTGAAGCGTCGGTTAGCTGGAAGACAAACTAATCATATTCATGTCAGACATCAAATGCCTGGATGATTGGATTGCAAGGTTTCAAATTGGACAATTGGGTTTAAGCAATGTTTCCTCGGTTAGGAAACTTCTGGATCAAAAGCAGCGAGCACCAATGGAGAAATTTGGAAAGTCAAGTTGGGAAGTTGTCAGCTGAGGGTGACCTCATATCTTCCTCTCAAGCCTGGAGAAAAGCATTCAAGTACAGAGAGAGACACTGGAGACGCAATGTTCAGCAGAGAGAGAGAGCATTTTTCGTATTATACACAAGAATGTGAGCAACACTCTGCTGCCCCCGGAGGACAGAGAGAACACAGCATGTACCCCAGGCTCCCACAGTGCAGAAAAGGTGTAGTAACACAGGGCAGCGATAGGGGGAGGAAGAGCACCAAAGCTGTGCACTAGTCCACATCTTCTGGTGTACCTGGAGCCAGACGCGCTGCCTGTTGTTTCTTGCTGAGGGCCTGTAGCACGGCGCAGTGGAACTCCTTATGGGGGGACTCTGGCAGTGCGACCCCCTCCTTGCTAAAGGGGTCCTGCGGAGCCTCCGGGCCCCCTTTCGCTGGCTCAGTGCCGGACATAGGGGAGATACACTGTGTTGTGGGAGCAGCAGAGGTGGAGGAGGTGTGCGCCAACGCCTTCTCTGGCGGGTGTGGTGCGCTCTGTGCGGATGTGTCCGCCTCCGGATTCCCTCCGTGTCCCTGCACTGAAGTGTGTGTGTGCGTGCGTGCGTGTGTTAGAGCTTGAGGTCTCAGCCCGAACACGACAGGACCCGTCACACATTTCTCCAGGCACGTCGGGTTCGGGAAGAATTGGCTATTTAATACAAATGATTTGCAGCGCGTTTAAGCAACTTGAGTCGTAGCTCGTTCAGATCTGGTGCCGGTTGCAGCAGGTACATTTCCCCCTCGCTGATACGTAAAATGGGTGCTGCTGAGGTGAAGACGTTTAGCCTATATAGGCTTATAATTGTTCCAAGCAGTCATTAATAAAGAACATTGAAAACGTTAGAATGACTTAATGTTGCCTAATGTCCTATCCTACAATGTAAGATATTGGATGCATCTCTGTTGGCTGCATCAACTAGCGTGTTATTTCCTTAGCTCCTGGCTCACCTTTCTCTATTATTTTATTCACTATCCAGCAAGCTGTTCAATATACCATTTACGGTTGCACCAAATGAGTCAGCAGCACTACCTAGAGCTCTGCGCCATCTGATACACACGGCGATGCGCAGTGTATGGACACCGCCTGGAAAAGTTGTAAAAAAAAAAATTTACAACTGCGGTCTGTTGAAAAAAAATTGCGGGCTGTAATCGTGTTCGGGTTTCAGAAGGTCATACACATGCGGGCTCGGTTTGGGCTCGGACAGAATTGTTTCAAGCTCGGTCCATGTCGGCTGAACTTTCAGGCCCGATTAAAGCTCTAGTGTGCGTGCGTGCGTGCGTGCGTTTCAATGTGTCAGAAAACAACAAGTCTATCCCGCCTTTTCTACTTTCATCATTTGAAATGTGTGGGCCTTCTCCAAAGATTAATAGTAGCATTTAATAGTTATAAAATCCACTGACAGCAAATGTATTATGTCTGCTAATATATTCCCTCATAGGAATTGATGCAGGCCCTAATAGGAAATGATGCAGATCATTTTAAGTTACACATAATTCACATACACGGTCGATTTAAATAAATATAAAGAAGAACATATTAGCAGAAGTGGCATTTCTGATTCTCCGATTAATTTGCTTCTTGATTTAACAAAAAAAAAAAAAAAAAAAAATGTTCTGGCTGGGACGCATATAAAAGCAGGCTTGTGTTCTTGCCTTGTGTTTTGTTAGGGTTGTGCTTAAACCGAACTCCCAACACATGTAGTATTATTCTTTTCCAATAGAACATGGCTCAAAGAGAGAACATCAGTTCAAGTCTGCTTATCCTTTACCTTCAGGGACTTTGTGTTTGAGCGCCACTTCTCTGTGGTAGGCCTCCAGCTCTTGGTCTGTGAGCTTGTTAAAGGGGTTTGGGCCCTGCTTGCTGATTATCACCCTGGGCTGGTACTCCTTCTCGATGATTGCTTTGGATGCTGTCACCAGCTCCCCCTTCAGGGCAAAAAGGGCACAGCAGGGGCATTCCCATGTAAATGAAAGAAGCGTTTCCAGACTGACTTTACTTGTACATAATTAGTTGTTATGGCTTCATTACTGCAGTTATAAAGCTTGCTATTAGTTAAGCGCCTATTACAGTTACATATTTCAGCCAATTACAAAAGGGGATACTTTATTTACCCTATGTACAGAAGATTTGTTATACAGCATACAATGTGTTTTCCGGTATTAGTTAACCAGCACTAGATGAATACAGTACTTTTCTGGAGACCATTTGCATAATTTGCACAGACCAAGACCAACATCTAACACAATGATTGCCCTATAGTGTCCCAATTAAAAGTACTGGTTCAAAAAGGTACCCTAAGGAATAACCATAGAAACCTCAGCCTGCTCAAAAAGGAAAACAGGTTGCTCAACTCATTTTTCCCCCTATACAGCCATAGACCTATAGCTGAAACGTGAAGGGGAAGGGTTTATTGTGAAGTAAGGGGTAAGAGTTCTTTGTGGCTGGATCAGGAAGTACCTTTCTAATAGATCTAGCAGCACTATAGGGCCCCTCAGACACATCGAGGCCATCAATAGTGTCCGTACAGTCAGACAGTGGGGCATCCTGCAATAGTAAACCCAGTGAGGAAGGGGGGGGGGGGTACCCAGCTCTTAAATAACTGGTACATTGGCACTGGCATTCTCTGTGGTAAGCACATAAGCATGCATGCAGAAACACATACAAGAGGCGCTGTGAATGCATGCAGAGACCTGGCTATGCTAGGTACTGTCGCAATGGAACATGCACTGCAATAATACAAGTCCACACAAGGGGGTGCTGTCTGACTTAATAAAATAAAATCAGGGGAATTCCACCATGAAACAAGTATGTTTGAGTGGAGGATGTAATATATGCCAAGTTCAAATTGTATTCTAGTATATTGCAAACATAGTGGACAGCTAGCAAAATTATGTGACAATGGCCTCAATGGCATAATACATTTCAGTTCACAGGTAAAGAGATTATATATATATATATATATATATATATATATATATATACACACACACATCCTATTTTCCAGCTATTTACTCTCCCAAGGATCCTGCAGCGGGCCTGGAAGTATGCCCTTCCGGTCTACACGTGTTTTGGGGATCTGGAGAAGGCGTATTGACCTATGTATGACTAAAGTGGCTGGGCTAAACGTGTTTTAGCGTAGAATGCTAAAATGGTTTTCAGACTCAGCAAAAATGGTCTTAACCGTTGCGTTATCCTAAGGCCGAAATGACCCCAGCGCGAATGCGGACTGCTGGTAAGTGTTGCCCACGCACTGTCCTAAGGCCAAAATGACTCCCAGCGCAATTCCGGCCTGCTGGAAAGTGTAGCCCTTGCGCTGTCCTACATCCAAAATGCCCCACATTGTCGCTTCGGTTGGATAGACCCCGGGGGCACGCCGTGTACGCGCTAGCACGATGGCTACGCAAAGAATAAGGACAACGTGAGGGTTAAGCATTTTACCTGGCTGCAACTAACATTACACAGAAATATTGTTCTAAGAAGGTTGCCTGCTTAGAATTTAGCTTACAGTGTTGAGAATGAGTATCATTCAATACTTCTCACTTCACCCCTCAATGGCCCTTTGACATATTCTGTAAGGTTGTGCTCTGACAATTTCAAATATCCAGACACATAGTTCTTGGAAATAGTACTCTGTTAATAAGCATACGTTAGAAGTTGATAATTTCAGTTCAACAGTTAAACAAAAAATAACCATGGATTTCTTCTCTCAAAATATCAAGTGAGTGCCAGAAAAAAAAGAGAAGAAAGAAAAGCAGTCATTATTGTTACAAAGAAGTATAAGAATGTACAGTAATCTAAATAACCCCTGACATATCCTGATTGTGATATATGGGGATCAAGGTGCTGTTGTAAGGCGCAGCTAGTTGGAACAAAAAGATCATTAAAAAAACAAGGTCTTAAAAGACTGGATGTGAATTGTTATTTCACATCCAAAGTCATCTTCATAATACACCTAATAACACTACATGTACAGTAATACAAACACACTTGACGGTAATCAGGAGCAAGCTGCAAATATATAGTTGAATAATAGTTCCTTTATGCTGTAATAGATGATGGTAAATGATTTAATAACAGAATGATAGATATGTTTATCAGGGCTGAATCTTATAGGTCAATAAGTACACTGGATAAAAATGTTTTTCTTCCTCACCTCAAGTTACAACTCAATGGTGTAGTGTAATTTTAGTGTTTAAATGTGAATTATTTTAAACGTTACAACTAACAAGTTTATATGTAAATGTCTAGTGAAGTAATAAATGTCTGTCTAGATGTTGTTGCCCATGCAGTATATTGGTTTTATATCAAACACATAATGATCCAGATTACCATATTAAAATATACAGTTAGAGCTCAAGTTTTATCTCACATTTGTATGAAGGACGTCCACAATAGCATATCTTTTGGAATTATTTTGTCATTTTGATAAATCCCATTGCACATAAAAACACACACACCAACATGAGAAAACATAACCTCCTTGGTAAAGAAGGTTATATAAATACATTTGTTTCCCAGTGTATGATCACCCGATTGAGGAATAATCATTCTGTCCATATATTGATGAAAACATTTCCATTTTTGCATGTGCCGATGTTTGTAGTATGTCTGGAGCCTAGTACTGTAGTCTCAGCCTCTTCCTTTCATTAGCACTACGTCACATACGTGACTTGTGCTGAACATCTGATCCCTTGTAAGCATTTCAGGAAGTGCGGTAGTAGATTACCATTGGCTGTTAGCATCAGTCACAAGTCTTTATAAGTAATTCTGACATGACACAGTGCTATATTTACTAATTTCAGTCTTTCATTTTATTTTAAGCAGTAACTATATCCTACTAATGTAATAGCTTTACAAGACCTGCAAACAGTCAGACCTGAGTTTCCCAACTAATTCATCAGCATAAGTTTATGGTCTGATTTAGTCATAAAGTAATGTCATGCATGTGTGCAAAAATACCACTCCTGTCAAGTAGTATTTGGAACCTTGTGTTTTATATTTCTCAGTATTTGTTATCATCACTATTTGGTATCAGTACCAATGTTCCTTTCTTTACCTTATTATTTCAACTAAAAATGTATGTTGTCTCATTCTGATATGAAATGCAGTAAAGTAAACGTTACACCATCCTGAATGCAGCGACTTTACATTAACGAGTTCACAGGTAATGGATTTTATTTTAAAACACAGGGGATGTCAAGTAACAGTGGCTGATCCATCACAGGGGTTTGGCAATAAACTAGAAAGTTGTAGACTATATCTTAACAAACTAACCATCCAAACTTTACATATCTAACTGACTTAAATCATATTCATGAATATGTTGTGTCAACTTTCAGCTTGTGTTGAATGCTTATGCAGTCAATGACTGTACTTTGTAATAAAATAACACTTGAATGACAAAGAGAGGTTTATTAGTAGATGATGCAACTAATAAACAGTTACATTTTCTTGGTCCTGCATCTGCGACAAGCTATTCCATCAATTCTCTTTTGCTTCAGGCATATATACTTTAACAGACACTCCATCACAGCTCACAATTTCCTCAATAAAATAAAGTGCACAGGGTTCAGTCTACCCCAATGTGATACAGGATCTATTGGTGCGAAAGTATTCCGACAACTTTGCTTTCACCAAGTGGTTTGATAAGAGCTGTTCTGAGCACTTATCCCCAGAGCTATCCAAAGTTGATCAAGGCTGAAACACAACAGATGACCAACACTGATATGTATCCTGGTAATTAATGTTATTAAACTTATATAAACTTATAGGGCTTTCAAATTGTGCCAATTCACACAAATTGCTGGTATGAGTTCCAGATTAGTATTACTTTCCCCGGGGACGTAATACATTTTTCATTCATGCATTAAGTTACTATCAATTTGGGAACTAAACATGTGATGATGTGCAGCATTGTCAATATGTTAAACAAATCAGCTAAACATGTATAACATCACCTTTCCCTTCAATGCCATAAGGTGCTCCCTCAGAAGCCCCGCCCCACAAGCATTGCCAAGGCTGTATTGTTGTGAGGGGTGGTCTGCGCCACTTACAGAGCCAGGACTGTGTATTAACGCCAGATATTATTTTCAGCATGCAGACAGAACGGGTGTGTGTAGATATTGAATTTGGCCAAATGTTAAAATATTACTATACTATTATTATTATTATTATTATTATTATTATTATTATTATTTCCCTAGTGCATGGTGGTCAGTTTTAGAAGAGACATTATATAGAAGAAACATGCCACTTTCCACAGCTCTATGGGCAAATTCTGAAATGCCAAATATGACAGTTGTGAGAACAAGCGCTCAGTTGAGGTTTTGCCACAGTTACAAATTGTTGTGGACTGTCTTTGAACAAGCGTGGAAGAGGTGGATAATATATTTCATATGCACACAGTAGCTGCCAGCTGCCTACCTATATTGTTAAAAGTAGATTTTGCACAATTAATTAATGAAACAGTCCATGTGAAATGTGGAAAAACATTCTGTCCTTATTTCACTAAGATCTTACCGGCCGGCAAGGTGAAAAATGAACGCCTACACAACCTATTAATCCATAGAGAACGCACACCCATAAAAAGGAACACAAATGTGACTCGCATATCTATGTGTTATTGCAGTTGTTAATGCACAGACAATGTATATTGAGGATCATTATTTCTTATGAATGAATAAGATTAGGGGTTAGTAAATTAGCTAGTTAGATTACCCCAAATGATCAGATGATAAAATTGAGGCAACCTGCTGTAGGCTACAGACAGCGATAATTGTGATATTTTGCAAGTACATTGTCAGTCTCTATTTCTGTTTCATAAGCATAATACTAGTTTAATTAAGATATCTGATGAAAACAAATAGTTTTTCTATGATAATAACACTAGAAAAGCATATACATTGTGTTAGCAAGGCTGTATAGCCAGCTGGTTCTACACACAGTGCATTCTAACGATTCTGTTGTGTGTTTCTAAGCAGTTTGTTACTGTTTTAGCTGGCAAAGGCTGTTCATGAAGTCGGGATCGTGAAATCTATTAATGCCATTGAGTACTTCCTAAATGAATGTCCAGATGTTCAAAAATGGCTACCTAGTGGCGAGACTTGCCTATAAGGATTTTGGTTTTAGGCACATAAATTGGCTTGAGTTTATTATGATGTTGTCTGTAAGTACAATTGTGACTACGAATGTAGAGTTTTATAAATGAGGTCCCAGGTGATTTAGCTAATCAGAGTGGAGAACTACCTAGTGTTGAGGTGGTGTAGTGATTGGTTCTAAGGGTCATTTGCATAACTCCTGGCTCACAACTGGCTAGAACTGCATTGTATTTCATACTTTTGGATTAGTTACAACCCTTGTGGCACTCAGTGGAATTAAAGCTTCCATGCAGCATTTCTGCACCTCATAACTCTGCCGAGCCATGACAAACTGCATTGCACAACTTCTCTTTCACATTTTTGCGTGTGAACATTGAATTGGAAGCTGATGTGTGGTAATTTGATACTTCACTCTCTGTTTCTCTTCTCTTTTTGTAAACACCTGGTTAGTAGGAGGTAAGAAACAAGCAATCACTTAAACTTCAAACTGAGTGATTTTAGTTTAGGTTTACACACAGAGGTCGGCTTAACGACGCTGGTTCACAGTTGACTGCAGGGGTAAGAATGACATAAATGTATTATTTGTATGCTACAAATCAGGGGTCCGGTTGCAGAAAAGTGTTAACGGTGTTCTCACTTATCCCAGTTGTTTCCTGGCGCTCAATATTAAATCCCCATAGGAAAGATTTTTGTGCTTGTGCCCTCCTACTTGTCTAATTCTGTATCTCTGCTTTTTAACTTGTCATCCTTCCGCAATATTAATAGGCCTAGAGGCTTCGTGTCTAGTTCTTTTGAAGTGGATTTCCTTGAAATAGAATTTAAATTCCTTTATCCTGCTATACATTCTACTATTCCTTGTTCCTGTCAATCAAACTGAGGGGGACAGCATGGAAGAATGGGTCAAACCAACCATATTCAGGGGGAGATTGGCCAATCACTTCACTTTGGAAAATGTCAAGCATTGGCAGATGATTTGGGGGCACTGTGGACGTGTGACGAAATTGGGGTTGATACATTTAAAGTGGCATGTTACATACATTATTGACAGCATGAATACATTCTGAATAGAGGGGAGGATTGCTCCAATGTGCACAAGAAAAACGTGTAGACTTACAGTACATAAAAACACGTTAAGGCTCGGTGAAATGCAGTAAAAATGACATGCAGATTTCAATGTGATACTGAATGCATGACTGAAGCATCAAATAATTCACACTTTTTTAGTAGCATTGGAATTGGTCTTCCTTGGGAGGATGAGCTAATCTGCATTTAACACTTATGTATGTGGTCAAAATGTGTATTAATGGCACTAATCTCCAATGCCTGGTGGGTATTTTCATTCCTTTTCTGTAGAAACCATGACACATTGAACAGAAGTGGTGGGAGATGTGCAAGAAATCAAGAAATGTTACGTAGGCCTAGGAAATATATCACACGCCATTAATGTTTTGTTTGTCTTGTTGGACATACAATTGTTATTCTGCCAAGGTAGATACACACAGTTTTACATGCAAGATGTGTCTAATAAGCTGTATTGTACAAATGAGGAGATGGAGGAGGAGAAGAGAACCAAAATCAAAATAAATTAAGGAAAATTAAGCAGGCCTTATTTGCATCTTAATGTGGTGAAGCTTTCATCAGTTTTGCGCATTAAACTGATTTCTAATCGCACAAGAGCATCTGCATAACTTTAAAGCGACTAGATTTTTCATTAAGTTTGAAATTAGAAGGCCCTTCTTGTGACATTTGTATACAAATCAGCCGCACTATTCATCTACTTAATCTTTTAATGACAAGCATCTTCCTAATCTATGAAATATACACTATACTAGGGCTGTGCAGTAAATGGAATTGTATTCGTGACTTCAATTCAATCACTTCAACAATTACATCCATCCATCCATCTTCTCCCGCTTATCCGGAGTCGGGTCGCGGGGGCAGCAGCTTCAGCAAGGGACCCCAA
>JAODUK010008297.1:0-31035 GCA_027564635.1 Typhlichthys eigenmanni | reverse complement strand
TTGTGATAAATAATCGCGATCTCATTATTGATCAAAATAATCGGGATTAGCATTTTGGCCATAATCGTGCAGCCCTAATAGTAGTAGTATAAATCTTTAATTTCCCCACAGGGCAGTTTTTCTTACATATCTTAAATATTTCAGGAAGTGCAATATTCAGTTTATTTTGTGGAGAGATCCCATTGGCTGTTCGACTTAGTTGTGTTTAATTTAGACAGAATAGTAAGGTGTCATATTTGACTGGTACAACAAAGTTTAATTATGTTATGAATATATTTTAATGCATTTTCCCATAACCTTTGTGTTTTAACTTATGTTAAAAAATATCTAAATTAATCTCAATATAGTTAGGCCACACCTCTAGCGCATGTGTGTGTGTGTGTGTGTGAGAGATAAGGTGAAAACGAAGAGCGTATTGCACACAATGTTCCTAGATATCCACAACATCGTCATGTTTATGTCAGCCTTGCTCAGTGCTCTGTACAACCCTTGTTTAAAGCTTTGATGGCCTTTATACAAACTGTTGCTCAGTCAGCTCTTGTGTATGTGTCTATGTCTCTGTTCCCCCCAGATGGCCAGCAGCCGTATGCCTTTTGTAAAGATGATTGGAGCCCCATCAAGGAGGAACCAGAGCTCCCCCACATTAAAGAGGAACAGGAGGAACTGTGGACCAGTCAGGAGGGAGAGCAGCTTCCAGGACTGGAGGAGGCTGATATCACGTTGACCTTCAATCCTGACCCTGTGAAGAGTGAGTATGATGAAGAGGAACAGCGAGCCTCAGAGATGAATACAAAAGTGTGTTATGCAGTGCAGTATGGGGGAAGGCTGCGTGATCAGCGTGCCCTTCACTGCGTTATGGGTATTAGATTCAATAATTAATAACTGGTCTGCCAGACCAGAGACGAGGCACCACTAACCTTTTATATTTGACCTTTGGCCTAATATCGGTGGCTTAAGTCACCGTTAAATTATGATTATGGATTATTACAAATGAATAACAATATTTAATAATTTTAACAATATCCAAAATCGGTCAAAAACCAGAAGTATTAAATGATTTAATACTATAGGGACATGTAGCTGTATGCAAAACAGTCATTGATAGCCTGCTTCTTAATATAAAACATTTGATTAAAGATATAGTAAAATCATAAAATATAACGGAAACAACCATAGGCACTGCATGTGCCAGGAGTCATCTCCTCTTAACCAAACAATAAACATGAAATCAGGAGTTTGAACAATGGTGGAGAGATCAGATCTGACCTGGTGGACTACCTAGCCTGAGTGCTAATCTAACCAGCATGCTTCTGATCCCGGGGGGAGGGGGTAGCTGCTGGCGAAACAAAGCTAGGCTTTTCCCAAGGAGGACATGACGTCCGCTGCGCGGAGATCAATGGCGGGCCGTAGTCTTCTGCTCACGGCGCCGGTGTTGTCCGTTGAGTTGAGCCTTAAGTGGCCGTGGTTCGGCGCAGAACATCGGGTTGAAAGGGGTCACGAGCGACTTTCGTGTTGTCTTGGCCGTCCAGGCCCACTTGGTTTTGCTCGTGGTTTGATCCGACGATGTCCTGGCTGCTTCGTTTATTTGTACGCCAATAGACCCTGATCTGAATAGACCCTGGTCTGTCCACGAAAGTCTTGCATTCATCAGGAGCTTCCTTATGCGCTATGCGCATTGGTTCCTATAACGGTATGGCGTTCTCAGAGTAGTTCGAAGCACACCTAACTTAAACACTTTACACGTAAAATAACTTAAAAAGATAACAATAGCTTGCGTTGAAGCTAGACAAGTTTGACTCTTCGCTTGGCAGCAAGGCGAGATGATTCCTTTAACGCCGGGCGAAGACTTAGAGAAACACTAAAACCTATTCACCCATGAAGACATTGTTCCCGGCGCTAAGAAGTGTAGCTGCGGAAATAAACTGAACAGAGGACTTGAAGAAGAGAGTCTTGAAGAGAGCCTGGAAGGGGTTGTAACTTGAAGAGAACGAGAGCTGGTCTTTTCATGCTGACTTTATAACCTTTCATGAGGGGGCGTGTCAGCCATTTGGCCACATTAAAAGAGGGATGAACTAATTACACTATTAAACTAGTCTGCTAGTGCTGATTTCTATTCTACAATATTACCTCTCCACCTTTCCACAGACTTTGGTGACAGTATGTCTGTTCTTATCTAGATGAACATAATTGACACCTTGAGTGGGGGTTTAGATTTAAACTGAATTACTGTATCTGGTAATTTAGTAAACTAGTGCTTTTATCAACCTAAAAGTGAACATTTCTAAACACACATGCTTTTCTTCATCCATAAAGTCTAAACATGGGTCATATTTTAATAATAATTTAGCATTTTATCAATTACCTAATTAGTTCAGACAAAATCATATATCGTACTTGTTTTCCAATCTGGACCTGGGGAAAACTGGATAATCAAGGCATGGATTGTATATTATGCACATAAAATATATATTTGTTTTACTTAAATTAAGTAGATTAGTTAAGGAGGTAGATTACTTGCAAGATTAGTAAGTGCAAGCACGGCGTCGTAGTGATGTAGTTAAACTGTCATGATTAACAGTGAAGTGAAGTTTGGATACAGCTGGATGACACCTTATTGCGTTTATTTAGGAAGATGCAAAGCAAACAAGGCTAAACTGGGACAAAAGATCTTTTCACATTTTCATCTTATTGTATTTGTACTTTTAAAATATATTCATAATATTTCAACTACTTTCAACTAATTTCAACATTTTAACAAAACAGTTTGAGGTTTAGCTAGCCCATTAAGTTTCTTCAGGAACTGCACATATTTTAGGTTATATGAACGAATGTTTAAGCGGACCGCAATGATCACGTACTGGTAGGTGCTTCCTACCAATTGTGGTGGGCAGAAATCCAGACACTTTTTAACCAATTGTTGCTTTAAAGCCATGCTAGACTCTTGATTAACCGAGATCTTAAATGGCTATATCTAGGTGGCCAGTGGCAGTTGGTCCTAGATAAGAGTTAGACACATCATTGGATTCAGAAGGACGCACTCTATCGGGCCCCTATCGCTGATTGGAGCTTTTTAGCCATGCTCGACTCTGATTGGCCGAGATCTTAAACTCTTTTGAATATTCGCTTTTTCTTTCTGCTCTTCAGATGGACAGCAGCTCTTTGTCTGTAAGGAGGAGTGGAGCCCCAGTATGGACCAGGAGGAACCAGAGCCCCCCCACATTAAAGAGGAACAGGAGAAACTGTGGACCAGTCAGGAGGGAGAGCAGCTTCCAGGGCTGGAGGAGGCTGATATCAAGTTGACATTCAATCCTGACCCTGTGAAGAGTGAGTATGATGAAGAGGAACAGTCCTCACAGCTTCATCCAACACAAACTGAGAACAGTGAGCCTCTAGCCACCACCTCATCTGGACAGATTAAAACAGAAGCTGATGGAGAGGACTGTGGAGTGTCAGAAGCAGCCAGCAAGTTAGACCCAGCTGGTGGTTCTAGAGAAGGCCAGCTCTTCTCAAAATGCAAACTAGCACAAAAAGGCAATCGATCCTTTAGTTGTACAGTTTGTAAAAAAATATTTCTGTGGGAATGTAAGCTAAAGGTACACATGAGAGTTCATACTGGGGAAAAACCCTTAGTTTGTACAGTTTGTAACAAACGATTTCTGTGGCAATGTAACCTAAAGGAACACATGAGAGTTCATACTGGGGAAACACCCTTCATTTGTACAGTTTGTAACAAACGATTTCTGTGGCAATGCTACCTAGAGAGACACATGAGTGTTCATACTGGGGAAAGACCCTTCATATGTACAGTTTGTAAAAAAAGTTATATACGTCAAAACTCACTAAATTTACACATGAAAAGTCATACTGGGGAAAGACTCCCCAGTTGCACTGTTTGTGGAAAGAAATTTGTGGGGCGTGGTTATCTGAAGTTGCACATGAGAATTCATACTGGGGAAAGACCCTTTGGTTGTATTGTCTGTAAAAAACATTTTGCATGGAAATACAGTCTAAATAAGCACATGAGAACTCATACTGGGGAAAATCTCCTGTTGTACAGTTTATAAAAAGCGTTTACTGCATAGTTATCTGCATAGTTTTTAAGACAAACATGAGAATTCATACTAGAGGAAGACCCTTTAGTTGCAGTTGTTTGTAAAAAAGATTGAACTGATCTAAAGATACAGATAATTCATACTGCGAAAAGACCGTTCAATTGTATTGTTTGTAAAAAGTATTTTACTGTGCGAAACTCACTAAAGGTACACATGTAAAGTCATACTGGGGAAAGACCCTTCAGTTGCCCAGTAAAAATATTTTCACACAGCAAAACCATCTTAATGCCTCAGAGCTAATATTGGGAAAGAGTCATTTAGTTGCACTGTTTGCAAAAAAAAAAAAAAAAAAAAGTTTTACAAACGTTATTATTATTATTATTATTAACATTATTATAAATTACCACATGATATGAAACTTTTAACATTTGGTTGTTTAAAACGTTTTTTTTTGTAGAGGTGAGCTATTGAAGGATCCCAATGAGAGTAAAAATATAGATATGATAGGCCTAGTAGGCCTAGGCTACATTCAAATTCAAAGTCAAATCCGTCCAAGAATAGTATTAAAATTGCATACCCAGTAGCAATGTTCCAAAACAAAAAATGTATAAAAACAAAAATGTAATCCAAGGAAAATACTAAATACTATCTTCAATATTGTGAATTGTTCCACACCTCCAAGTTCTGACATAAACAAAAATGATAACCACTGAATGAATTATATCGCTAGATGATGCTAATCACTTGGTTTTTATTTATTTAACTGAATTTAATTTTCAAATGACCAAATCTACCCAAACTATTTTCAATAATTAGGTTATAACGTAGTGGGCTGGTTTGTATGTATTAGGCTATATAATAGGGGTATAACGGTTCACCACAGATTACATTCTGTAGAATAGTCTTCTTTTTCTATACTTTCTGCCACTAGATGGCACACTAGCATCATCTTCTCAGCCAAACAAGAACACTGTTCATGTTGCCGCCCACACATGCGCTATGCTGTAGCACCAGCACTAGGTAAACAAAAAAAGATTACATTATTTACAACACCCTGCTAAGGATAGTATTCCACTATATCCTTAACATAGAAAATAGTAATTCTTTGCTGCTATATTCATGTTTAAAATGGACACCTTTTTAAAACAATTTGCAATACTAAGAACTGTAGCTTCATTGCTACAAGTTACAAAATGCAAGCAGACGATTGAACAGTTTGGAACCACATGATGGCAAAACAGACGGCGGCCAGAGACTGAATAAAAAATAACCTGGAGTTTTGTCCAGTTTTCATGCGTTATTGACACACGTCAGATAGGTTTCATGAAAGAGACACCCACAAGAAAGGTAACTGCTGCGTCATGCCTATGTGCGCTGTGCGTCTTGTAATTTCTCAGCAAAATGACACACACAGGCATTGATGTTTCTAAATAAAGTGTGATATTATTCCACATTGTTTCATTTGAGTAAAGAAATTAAGGCAATAGACTTGTTGCCATAATCCAACGTAGTGACTGGTTAATTCCATGAATGAGCGTTCTATAAATCGCATTGTATTGTGTTTTGACAACTATAAAAAGGCTCTGGTTCTAATCTAGTGTTGAGCTAAATGTGAAATGAAAATGGTACTTTAATTACAGTAGCAACGTATATGAGAGCTCAACAGGCTGCATCTGTAGCAGGTTGGGTGTGTGTCTGTGTGCGGACCGCGTTTCTGTGTTCCTGAACCGCTACACGAAACCATGGACTTTTTTATCGTAGGTTCTGTTTCAGAACTGTTACACCCCTACTATATGTAGACACATGTACCATGTGTGTATATAAAATGTTTGTTTTACAAATTTGGAAAGCAATGTTTAGGTCAAGCCTGATGTTTCCTTACACAAAATAATTCCTCTCAGTGAGGAATTAAACATGAATTTAACACTGGTATCAGTTCAGTACACTACAGCGGGTAAACGCATTGAGAGACCAAAACCTAACATAATTGTATAGTAGTCTACATTACAGCATGGGTTGAGATTTAACGTAATACATAGATGGCTGCATACTGCATGTGCTCTTAACTTTCTACTCGGCGTCGGTGTGTGTTCCTCTGCTTGTCGCTATATCTCTTGTTTATGGTACACGTTACCGTGGCAACGATCATGTGACTGAACTAACGGCATATAGACAGGGACTGAAAGAAGCAGAAAGATATATTTCAATAATTTTTTTTATTAAATTGTCTAAATAGGAATACATTTGGTGCCTCACGAATGTTTTGAACTACGGGCGATTAGTTCACTGAGAAGAGACAAGTCAGTTAGAGGGATAAAAGTCTCCAGGGAATGGCTTTATTTTTGACTATGCATTGTGGCTTTTATCGTGTTTATCTTGCTTGTAATATCTTGCTTCTTATTCCTTTTGTGTTTTAAATGTTTTATTTCATTTTACCATTTCATCCTATTGTTCAAATTTCTTTTGCACTTTGAGCTACGACTTCTGTATGAAAGGTGATGTATAAATAAAGATGGTGATGATTATTATTACTACTCCGGAGGCAGCGTGAGCTGTTACTCGTGTGTCAACCTTTTTGGTCCAAAGAGTGCAGGACAAAAAGACGCCATGTTTCTTTAACCCTACTGCAGTTGCCATGTTACATGGCTGGCAGGTAACACCCTGGGTCATTCCTGGGAAGTGTCTTGTACTGGGGTACCCTTCCCCACACATCCAGCATGCCAGAGCGTATAATGTCAGTGCCTGCATGTCCGTGGCACTCATGTTATTAATATATTAATTCTCCCTTCCTGTATTATAAGCACAATTTCGGTTGGTGTTGTCATTGGTGTTTCTGTGAATACTGGCTCCAAGACAAATTGACATTTAATCACTGAAATGCTCTTTGAATATTACCCCTCAAGTTACATGACTCGTCTGTTGACTCTCCCCAGAGTTTAAACCAAACGTGGACAAGCAGCATTTGGCTAATTCTGTATTATTTAAATAATACATAATTTATTCTCATTTTGAAAATGCTTTTAAATCTAGACTAAAACTATTTTGTTTACCATGGCATTCTGCTAAGCTGCAAACCTTTCACCTAGATTTTTGCTGTAAAACATTTTCATTTTGTTCTTATAACATTGATCTTATTAAATGTGTGCCATACCATATTTTCAACATTAATGTAGCAGCAAATAACAATTTTCTCTGTAAAGAAATTGTGGAGTAATGGTGTCCTGACATCACACTCTATCTGTGTGTGATGTCATCACAGCTCCTCCGGTCTTTCTTAAGACTGGAGCATACTTGACGTATATTGGGTGGCGCGTGGACCCCTGCAAATTAGGCGTGCGACTCTTAACAATACATAACTCCATGCCATCTGAACTAGGAGCCGTATCGATATTCTCCTAATTGAAAGGTGGCACTATATACAAAACATCAGTAGGAACGAAGGAAGTCATGCAACCTCCTATTTGTTATTGTTTTGAGAAGGTGTAGCCTACAATGCTGTTTCAGTTGAACTTCTCAATGTTACGGAGCAATGCTTGAGTAGTGTTTCTTTTAAGGAGAAAGCCAGCACGAGTCTTGCCTGCTACACAAAGAAAAGCTCCGATGTTTAGTTTGGATGAGTGGATGCACTTAAGATATTTCATATCTAAATCGTTGTTTGTGAATAAAATGTTACTAAATAGCCATTTCTCTTATATCTCTCAAATAATTGGATGGCCTAAAAAAGTAGGATTACGTTTAACATATTTTAAGAACCCTCTTATAAAGAGATGTGTGCACCATATTACATGTTAATTTTAGAAAGGGGGGGTTTTCATATTTGATAAACAGGAATATGATGTTTTATTTAATTCTGCTTTATTCAGCGGTTCAGCATGTCTGTTTTTCCAGCTGTTGTGTGCAGGCCATCTGTGGAGAAACCATTTTGAAACTGTCCGCAGCACTTATGTGTCGTCATTTACTGCGTGCGTCGCTCTGTCATGTATGACTCAGGCTGTAGCATGCGTGTGCGTGCATGTGTACATGCGTGTGTGTGTACATGTGTAGATGTGTGTGTGTGTACATGCGTGTGCGTGGAGCCCAAGGAGCATTTGTTTTGGTCTGAGCGGTTGGTGCTCCAGTGTGACATGTAGAAAGTCATTGTCACTTTGATTTAAATGTCTTTTTGCATGATTTCTAAATGTTCTATTGATGATTTGAGTCAGCATCGAGTATGACGTGTGCAGTTGGCTATACATAGTGTTTTGCGTTGCCTTAAATCTGCTAGTACCAAAGAGATCTGGACAATTTTGAATATGGCGTTGAAATTTCCACGAGAAACTGACTTCAGTGAATTGTACAATCAGTGTATATATAATTAATTTAATTAAATAATTTCAAGAGATTTTTTTTTTTGCATTATTTTCCTTATTAATTACATTTAAATTACATTATTACATTAAATACATTAATCAACATTTTTATGTCTGATGCAACTAAAGACAAAAGGACTCTTCTGTATGTGGTTATTTGTTTTCCCCAGATGACCAGCAGCTCTTTGTCTGTAAGGAGAAGTGGAGCTCCAGTATGGACCAGGAGGAACCAGAGCCCCCCCACATTAAAGAGGAACAGGAGGAACTGTGGACCAGTCAGGAGGGAGAGCAGCTTCCAGGACTGGAGGAGGCTGATATTATTAAGTTCACATTCAATCCTGACCCTGTGAAGAGTGAGTATGATGAAGAGGAACAGTCCTCACAGCTTCATCCAACCCAAACTGAGGAGAACAGTGAGCCTCTAGCCAGCACCTCATCTGGACAGATTGAATCAGAAGCTGATGGAGAGGACTGTGGAGTGTCAGAAGCAGCCAGGAACTGTCTGGAGCCAGATGGTGGTTCAGAATCTTCTACAGAAGGCCAGCTCCTCTCTTCAGACAAACGACTAGCACAAAAAGACTATCAACCCTTCAGTTGTACAGTTTGTAAAAAAGCATTTCTGTGGCGAAGTCACCTAAAGATACACATGAGGAGTCATAATGGGAAAAGACCCTTCGGCTGTAGGATCTGTAAGAAGCATTTTCTGTGGAGGAGTATACTGAAGCAACACATGGCGATGCACACTGGGGAAACCCCCTTCAGTTGCACGGTGTGTAAAAAGCAGTTCCTATGGAGGAGTATACTAAAGCAGCACATGACGGCTCATACTGAGGAGAGACCGTTCGTTTGCATAGCATGTAAAAAAGATTATAAACAGCAAAGCCTATTAAAGAAACACATGTTAGTTCATGCTGGGGAAAGACTGTTTGTTTGCGTAGTTTGCAAAAAGGATTTTGCACATCCAAAAAATCTATTTAGACACATTGTAAGTCATACTGGGAGAACACCCATCAGTTGTATGGTCTGTAAAAAAGATTTTACAGAAGGGACGTTTCATGTGCTTTGAACATTCTGCACCAACCACACCCCACATCTGATTATGACATGACCTGTCCCAAAATGTTAACTTCCTACTCTCAAAACATTTGTTTAGATCTTATGATTCCTCATGAAGACTACCTTTTTAAAGTAAGCCTTTTTTAATTTGGAATTTCTCATTTTTGGAGCTCAGTTATCCATACATGAGCAAAGCTCTGAAATATGGCATGCATATTCCATTTCTCCTTAGATTACAAGTGTTTTATGATGGCTGGAATGGCTGAATAGATACAGTTGCAAGAAAAAGTATGAACCTTTGGAATTACCTGGATTTCAGTCATAACGGTCTACATAAACTAATACCACACAAACAAGTATGTCTTCATGTTTTTATTGAACACCGTGAACAGCGTGGTTAAGTATGTAAACACTTAGGTTTAACCCTTGGGCAGCAATGACTTCAAGCAAACGTTTCCTGTAATTGCAGACCAGACCTGCACAACGGTCAGGAAATTTCCATTTTGCAGTATTCTTGGGATGTCTGGTGTGAATTGCTCTGAGGTCATGCCACAGCATCTCAATTTTCAATCCAGTTGAGGTCAGGACTGGCTGGACCACTCCAGAAAGTGTACTTTCTTTTGTTTTACTTTTGTGCTTTGGGTTGTTGTCCTTTTGTCTCACCCATCTCCTGTTGATCTTCAGTGTCTCTCCGACATCCCGCTTGAGGCAGTGCCGCTGCTCCCATACTACTACTCCCCGGAGTACTAATCACTGATCTGTGACAGGTGGCAGCCAGGGATTACCGCACCTGCTCCTGGTTTAGTGTTTAGTCCTCCCCTTTTATAAATTGTCGTTTCTGTTAGAACCCTTGTGGGTCGTTTTAGTTTTGAAACCCTGCTTTGTGTTTATTTTTCTGTTTTATTAAACAGTTTAAGTTGTACTTGTCGAGTCCGTCTTCTCAGCCGCTCTACATTCAGTTGCCGAACAGATGGCCTTACATTCTCCAGCAAAATTTCTTGATAAACTTTCAGTTTCCGTTGAAGATGGCAATCTGTCCAGGCTCTGAGGCAGCAAAGCAGCCACAAACCATGATGTTCCATGGTGTTGGTGTGCATTAGTCAGTTTCACTATGCATCCAACCACTGGATAAACTAAATGAGACGAAAAAGATAAACCATCCAGTTTCTAGCAAGTTCGCATTTGATAACTTTTTGTTAGTGATAACGTATTAACATTTCTGTTGTTAATCTATAAAATAAATGCCTACCTAGGTACTTCGTCCAAGTATATTGTGTACAATATAGATACTTAAACATTTCTATATTGGTTGGCTTTATAGACATATTTTCAACATGTAAGTTAGCCGAGTATCCTATTTCTTTCAGAACCAGAATCCATGTCAGGTTTGGATCATGTGGTGCACTACATATGTCTGTCTGTGGACCTTTATTACATCTCTCAGACTGGGAGTCCTCCTGTCTTCTGTTGTTCTGATCATGACAACCTGGTGGTTGCAACTGAAATCCTAACACCTTTTCCTTCATCTGTATTATATGATACAGCAGCATAAATTAGCTAAACCCACTAACGAGTAAATAATAATACAGTATATAGAATCACTTCATAAATAGACATCAAACTAACTGTTTAGTTAATCTAATAATTTAATCTGTTTATTTACATGTATGTATTTGCTTACCTCATAATCACTTGTTTTAGAAAATCCGCAAAACAACTTTGTTTCAGATGATATACCATCCTAACTCAAAATTCTTAGATACCTCAGTTTTTTTGTTGTAGGCTACATTGACAATTGATTTTTATCAAAATTATCAGACAATTTTCCAAGCACAAAACGAACACCAAATCAATTCTTTAAATGTTTTAACGTGCGATAACATTTTTATAAAGAAGAAAACACATAAAGAAGATGACACATATGTATATCAAAACTTTTAAATGTTGTATTGTAATGTGATTCAAACAATTTGTATTTTCTTTAACAAGTTATTTAGCAAACATGTAAATTATAATAATGGATGTAGGCTACACTCAGTACATAGCCTCAGTAACAAAAGTAAACAATTTATTGGGTTAAGGTTTGTTTCTGATTGGGTATGAATGAAAATAAAAAGTTTAATTGATAGAACATGGCACTTGAGTCCTGATGGTTTGTATTTTGCTTTCAGGCAGGAAAATGAAAAAAGGCTTTTTTTTTTCCCCATTTTTTTGGTTTGGTTATTAAAATGAAAATTAAATAACCATTCGACATTTGAACGACCAAAAAGTACACGGACCCACTTGCAATAGGTCTACAATAATTGAGTTTGATGCAATAGGTCTACAATGATTGGGTTTGATTTTAACTATAAAATCACTCTGCTTAATGACTTAAACATGTAATGATGACACAATAGTATATAAGTTCACAAGTCGATATGACTTCAGTAAGTCGATGGTATGCTGCTAAATTAACAGTGTAAATAATAACATATGCACATGTCAAAGCTCTCAACGTTTTTTTGTTATTACTTTTTTATTGAACAGCTAGAGCCAGGAGTTCTCAAACTTTTCAGCTCGCGACCCCCCAATATAACAGTGCCAGACTTGCGACCCCCCAATATAACAGTGCCAGACTCCCGACCCCCACTATCCCCAGAGGTGGTAGAAGAATAACAGCCATATTTGATAGTATTTTAGTACAGGTTAGTAGCAGAATACATCAAAGTCATGTATAAACTTACTGCTAACAATGATGGCTAAACTATGACATTTAATTTTATATTATTTTGTTTCTGAAAATCATCTTATGGCCCCCCTCCTCTGTGTCTCGCGACCCCCCGGGGGGTCCCGACCCCCAGTTTGAGAACCACTGCTAGACAATATACATGAATTACAAAATACCTTTTAAATGCAATACAAATATATATATATATATATAACATTACTTACCACACAATTCTTCATATATTTGTAAGTATGTGATGCTTTTTTGTTGTTTGTCAATTTCAAGGACTCAATTAACAAATTAGGTTCCACCAAAAACAATTAGGACAACTATTAGAAAATGTCCCTTTATGAATATGAAATTTACCAAGTAATAAAAGGTTCACCAAGAAACATAGATTTGAATATTTACCTTAAAATGCCGTAATTACATCTTTCTCACAAATATTAACAAAATATCCAGTCTTATTTGTAATAAATTCTCTCATATTTACCAAACAATCTGGAGTTTTATGACACGCAAAAAACAAATGAACAATAGATTCAATTTCAGTGTGGCAAAAAGAACATTTGTCGTCAATATCAGTACATTTTGAAATGATCTTGTTACATGGATAAACATTATCGCTTTTGCTGGTCACCAATGACTATAATCAATGGGCGTTACTAGATATCCAGGAACGCCTGACGTCAGGTAACGCCCCCGTTTTGCGGTCTGCAGTCACCCTGCCGTTTGCGTGCAGTACGTCATCCTGGCCGCTGGGCAGATGGGACGTCATTTTATTCTTTCACTGGAAAGTAAGATACCACAAGCACTCAAAATGTTGAAGGTTTGCGTCGTTTATGGTTGCCTAAATCGAAACCGTCTAGATAGCACTAAGAGATTTTATCGTGTACCAAAAGTGTTCGGTCATAAGGGGAGAAATATCAAGAATTTGACCAAGAAACGCCGGGAGAAATGGCTAGAGAACCTTCATCTGCAGTTGAGCAGAGCAAAATCGAGCAATGCTTCTGTGTGCAGTGATCACTTTGTAAAAGGTAGGCTACAGTACTGTAACGTATGTGGCTGTTTTATGTTTTGTAGCTCAGTTTTCCTACTCTTCAACATTACATTAGTTGTTGTGGGCTAGCTTCAGCTATGTAGATGTTCTTCTCCCATCAACTTCTTCTCACCCAAGTACCGTACGCCTCCATACCTCCATCAACAAACATCACATTAGCCACCACCCTTTAGATTGGGTTGCTGTTTCTTTTCACAAACAAACCATTCGAGATATGTATTTACACATTTCAACTCGTTTTTGATTAACCATAAGCAAAGAATAGCAGGATAACCAAGCTAAGATGGCTATGGGCAAGCAGCCTTGCGAGACCATCTGAATCTCGCGATATTCAGTTTTACTTCGCCAGCTTCGTCCATGCCTACTACTTTTGAAAGCGTATGTCCTTTTTAAAGGAGTCATTTCATGCTCCTTTTCACTTGTTGACACAGTTCATTGACTTCTCAATGCAATGTAGTTGACAAGCATAAATTATGTGGAATAGCACGATCACAACTGCGTCAGAACATCTGCTGCAGAATGTTCATTTCCCTATTAGCCAGAACAGAAAACATACTGGGCTGAGTGACCAGTCGAGGTGGTGGTAGTAGTACATTTTATTAAGGACGCCTTTCAAAACACTCAAGGACATCTTACATTGCAAATGCATAGATATAAAACATTTGTCTGAGACATGTATATTATAGTAATAAACATTTGACCAAGGCAGAATATACATTCTAGAAACAAGACACACCCAAACCAAAAAGAACTGGGAAATGTATCCAAAATAGAATAATACATGCTTGTTGGAAGGGCAAGAAAGTCAAGAGACAACGGAACAAAGGGGCAAATGTCACAGGCAACCTTGAAGAGGTGGGTTTTTGAGGAGCTTAGCAAACAAGGCCCCAATCTCAATGTCCAACCTCACAGACTCCGAGAGGGTTTAGGACTGTCAAAGCCCAGACTACTTATGTGAACAGCGAGCGATCGTGCATGTCTGCAGAAGTAGATCCGGTTTTCATCGCAATTTTGCTATGGAAACCTTATAAATAGTTTGGATAAATGTTTTGTGTCATCCTTGCTGAAAATGTAACCACTAACCAGTTGATTTAAAACAAGCAAAGATTATTTTTTAAATAAGGACTCCTCATTTAAAAAAAATCTCCTCATTGAGGAGGAGAAAGGGAAAGTTAAAATGTGAACTCCACCCACTGAGACAAAGGGTCACTGTTATGCTCTATGCAAGCGACAGCGCAAATAAAACCATAGCTTCTTGTAGCGAAGCAAAATCGCATCTGAATTTGTCTGGAGTTCAACACAGCTGAACTTTGCCCGCTAATTTCGCAGCCTCAACCAACAGAAAGGATGCATATGTGTAAGCTGATGGTTTAATTATGGATCTGTTGTTCTCTTTAGGCCGCCCTAGTGCTTTAAATGACATTGAGTCTGTAGACTGGGCTCCTACAGTTAACCTTGGTTATCAGAAAGGTAAGGCCATGTCTGAGGCATCGCGTCAAAGCGAGGAGAGGATCAAGTCTGAAGACCATCAACAAAGACACACAAGAGGTGCAGAGGTCTTTCTGGAACCCCAGGAGTCAGCTGAGAACCCAGAGCATGAGGACATCTATGAGATGTTACATGGTCGACGAGGTACATTAATTGTTATTCCACTATCTTAGTTTATAGTTGGGTAAGGCAGATGTGGTTCTGGCTGCAGTTTTCTGAATTAGGCTTACACAATATAGATAACTAAACTCTCAAGTAACTCGTAGGTAGGGTTGGGCACCGGTTCCTATATGCTCTGTATCGGTGTGGCTACTGTATAACATGTACATGAGACAACCATAAATAAAACTCAGGTAACTGCTTAAAGATCCATCCTAGCGGCCAGGAGTCAGGACTGTTTGTGGGCTCTACTCTACATAGCGCAGGGTTTGTCAGACCAACGGACAGATGTCGTGCCCAAAAGTGACTATGTCTGATTAAAAGTGATCACCTGTATTTTATGGTTATATTCCCACATTTTCAACTGGTAAAAATTAATTATACTCTGATCTGAGATTTCTACGCCATCAATGAGTGAAATGTAATCGGGTTCAGGCTTCATAAAGCTATACACATTCGGGTCAGGTTCAACAGAATGGTCGGGCTCAACTTTTCAGGCCTGATAAAAGCTCTAGTGCCGGTCAACTTGTCGGAACATTTCAGTGTCCCGAACAATTGGAAGAAATTCCGGTCAAACACAATTTATTTATTATTGATCTTAAAAGCAATTGATAGGCAGGCTATACAAAGAATGACACCATCAAGGTATTAATGAGGGTTCTTTTATAATAACGTATCATTTTATTTATTTTTTCCGCTGCAGCTTTAGTGGTATTATTAGCACTAGGGTTAGTCGGTGGCAGCTTTGTAATGAACACATTACAGTATTACTATTTAAATTGTTGTGAAAATCGGGACATTTTGTAGTGAATGTCGAAAAACGGGGACATTTTAGTGTTTTACAGATATTTGTTGGGACCCGGGACACCAATCTTGAAATCGGACAGTCCTGGGTAAACCTGGATGTCTGGTCACCCTAGCATAGAGCTTTGCTTTGTGACAGTTATTCATAGATAAAGCCTCTCAAAGTGCACTAAATTGATGAATTTAACTTTAAAATCTTTAACATTTTCTTCCAGATGGCCAGCAGCTCTTTGTCTGTAAAGAGGAGTGGAGCCCCAGTATGGACCAGGAGGAACCAGAGCCCCCCCACATTAAAGAGGAACAGGAGGAACTAGAGCCCCCCCACATTAAAGAGGAACAGGAGGAACTGTGGACCAGTCAGGAGGGAGAGCAGCTTCGAAGAATAAAGGAGGCTGATATCAAGTTCAGGTTCAATCCTGACCCTGTGAAGAGTGAGTATGATGAAGAGGATTCACATCTTCATCCAAACCAAACTGTGGAAGTCGGCAAGACCGAGCCTCTAGCCAGCACCTCATCTGGACAGATTAAAACAGAAGCTGATGGAGAGGACTGTGGAGTGTCAGAAGCAGCCAGGAACTTGGACCCAGCTGGTGGTTTAGAACCTCTTGATCACAAGACTTGTGAAAAAATAACTACAGCAAATAACGATGGTGAGCTTGACATCAACATGCATGGTCATATCAAACAGAAACCCTTTGATTGCACAATTTGTAAAAAAAACTTTGTAGAGAAAAGCTACATAAAGGTGCACATGAGAATTCACACTGGGGAAAGACCTTTCAGATGTACACTTTGTACAAAAGATTTTACAAAGAACGGTGACCTGACAAGACACATGAAATGTCACACTGAGGAAAAACACTTCCGTTGTTCAGTTTGCAATGATTATTTTAAATATAGTGGCTATCTAACAACACACATGAAGATTCACAATGCGGAAGAGTTGTTGCACAGTTTGTAAAAGAGACTACACTCACACTGGGGAGAGACACCCTTTAGTTGCATAGTTGACCCACATAAGAGGTCATACAGGGAAAGATCCTTATATTGTACACTTTGTAAAACAGGTTTTAACAATAGATCCAATCTCAGGGCACACATGAGATGCAAGGTGGAGAAACCCTTCAGTTACAGTTTGTACTTTTTATAAATATAATTCCAATGCAAGGGACAATATGTACCATCATACTAAACCTTTTTTTAATCTATCCACTACCTACTAGGTGAAGAGTCATTTGTTCCATGTGCAATGTGGCCTTGTGCAGCGCTTTGAGGAGACTAATTTGATTAAGGGCTATATAATACACTTTGCTTTTAGTTCACAGGCAGATTAAGGAGGAACAGGTGGTGTTGTATGTGTCCTTGTGAAATGTGGGTGTGCAGCCCTTTGAGACTAAGGGCTATAGAAATATACAGGTGGGATTACATCCTTTTTTTTGGGGGGGGGGGGGGGTTAAAATCATAGAATATCAGGAAACGTTGTTTGCATGTTTACATTTTAGTTGACATTCATCATATGTACATTTAACAGAACGGCGAGGTGAAATGAAGATGTTCTCCCGCTTTGGAAATGTGTTAAAATTGCTTTGGTTTTAAACCGTACCACTGCAGTCTCGGTACGGTAGCTGTTTCTCTCCCAGTGTTGGCGGCATGGTCCACGGTTGCCAAGCCATGCTTAAGTCTTCAATTTGGTGTCTGAAATGTCCAACAATAAATCTAGCAAATTAATCTGTTAAAATACTATGGCTTGTTTTCTTTGTCTGATCAGCTCTATATTGTTTTATACGTCATCTTCATGCCACTAGATGTCACACTAGGCACACCAGCATGTCAGCAAAACAAAGTTGCACCCCACAGCACAACAACCCGAACCAAACTTTAGTCTGCTCATCATGACTTTCACATCCTTTGTAGTAGGTGCCATAATTAGCCAGTAAACACCCAGCGGTTTCTAGGCAGGAATATTGCGCCGTTCCGTGTGAAAGGTACGGAGGCTGAATGGGGCATCGTTGTTGCTGCCTCAACAATGGCGGTAGTCAGAGCCAGAAGAATTGAAGAACTGGTATTCTGGGACGGGTGTGACATTTGGAAGAAGCTTGTCACAAGTTAGTGTTTTATCCACAACTATGAGCACTGTATTATTGAAGGTTATACTATACGTATATTATAATTCTGTGAGGCTACGTTTACTGTTACTGAACAATGCATTTATATAATTGTCTTGTGCTGTCTGCGGTCTGGCCAAGTTGTTGTTAGGAGGGAGAGCAGCTTCCAGGAATAGAGGAGGCTGATATCAAGTCCTGACCCTGTGAAGAGTGAGTATGTTGAAGAGGAACAGTCCTCATAGCTTCATCCAACACAAACTGAGGAGAACAGTGAGCCTCTAGCCAGCACCTCATCTGGACAGATAACATCTGATGGAGAGGACTGTGGAGTGTCAGAAGCAGACAGGAATTTCAACCTCAAGGAACCTTCTAGAGAAGGCCACCTGAGTGAAACTGAGACAAGACCAGATTGGGAGCAGGAGACCAAACCAGGCCAGCTTCTGAGAACCAGAGGCTCTGGGGTGGGATATAGGGTTGGAGGTCAAAGAGGTACTGTGGTGCAAGGGCATGAAGGGAATAGACTTGTAAAGTTTGTGACAGAATGCCTACAGTAACTAACAGTGGCTAGTTGGTTAGGTTGAAATTAAAACCCTTTGACAGTTTGTAAAAAAAAAAAAAATGTTAAACTAATTTTACAAAAGTATTTGCAGCAGGAAGACACTTTTTTTAGTTAATTAAAAACTAAAAGTTATTAACAAAAAATGGGGGGTTCCCTCGTCTAACAATGTAACTCGCTATACTAAATATATCCAGTAGGGGGCGGCGATGAGCATGACTGTTCCCCGTCTTCCAAGCTATGCTTCCAACTACCGGCAACAAAATAAAAGCAAATGGTTCGGTCGTTCGGCTCATTCTTCGGGTACGTTCGGCTCTGGATGCCCGCGCATTGAATCAGCATGCACGGCTAGCTAGTAGCTAGTAGTAGCTTCACAGAAGCGCCAGTACCTTTGGGAGGAATCGGCATCTACAAAGGCGTACATCGAGGTGAATTCTGGCGTCTCAATACGTTTATTATAGATTGGCCTATATATTATTTCTGCTACTACGCTAATGTTGTAAAACATCGCAGTATAGTCGTGTTACAAGAGAGTCAGAAGACGTAGGCCTATTGCTGACGCTTACCGTACCGTACCGTACCGTACTGTACTGTAGGCTACCCGGTACTGCGGCGTGGACCGAAACATGGGTGAGTTACTTTCTGACGTGGTCGATTCCAGAACATTGTTCGCCGTTATCTTTGAGTGCTAGTTGAAACTATACACGTTTTGTGTGGTAACGTGGGGACAAATATGGTGGTGTTTGTTTGCAGGAACCGTCACGCCTGAGTAACAACAGTAGACCTGGGTGGACATTGTGAAACTCGACACGCAGTCAGCCAGCCAAAAAGTCAAGATTAGCACATTGCTGTTTTTGGTAAGGACAGCAGTCATTTGTTAAACCTCACTGAGACAGAACACGATCCCATGTGCTGGGCTGTGGCTCCTTGAGCCAAATGGTTCTATCCAACCAAATAGATTGCCTGACGCGATAGAGACAGAGCGCATTTAAGAACCGCCCAAGCCGGCGGTGGCGGTGGTAATTCCATAGCTCTCCATTGACTTTGTATTGCGTTAAGGTAAAATAATGTAATTTCTGACTTCTACCCAAAAATTGAAGCCTACCCAAAAGCTGTTGTGTGACAGGATGTGCCACCCACAAGGTAAAGAACCCAGAACTACGTTTGCATAACCTGTTGAACTGAAAAAAATTGGTTTTGAGGAGAGAGAGAGAAGCAAGACGTTTCATGAGAAGTCAATGGAGAAAATGAATGAGACATTTATTTCTGGCAGCAGAGCCCCAAAAAAGTGGACAGTCACTGTTACTCTATTGTCCCATAAACAAAATAATAGTTGTTGGCGGTTGATAGTTATTGACAGGTCATCTGACTAATAAGAAGGCCGAAATGTGTCAGATTAACACAAATCACTTCAACTGGAATCACTGTCTCCATAAAATATGTTAATTTTAATTTGTTGTGAAAATGTTTAAAGGATGTTTTTTATGGGACACGTAGACAACATATAACGAGTTATATCCTACCGAGACAGACTGGATGTAGCCTACCTTTACATTTCTTGAAGCCACACGGAAAACTAAATTGATTTTGATGCACAATCACGGGACAGCCAAACACATTGATTATAAGGTAATATAATTACTATACTGTATCCGGTTTACATGTGTCAAAGTTCATCCATCCATCCGTCTTCTCCCGTTTATCCGTAGTCGGGTCGTAGGGGCAGCAGCTCCAGCAAGGGACTTCCCTTTCCCGAGCCACATTAGCAACCTCTGACTGGGGGATCCCGAGACGATGTCAATATTTGCACAATGCTTATCAATTGTTTATAAGATCAATAATGAACTGCTAAAGTATTTGACTGTAATTTCTCTTAATTGTCCGGTACGCTGAAATCTTACTGGTTGTTGTTGTCCATCGGCCAAAGCAGAAACACTGTTTCAGTCAGTGTTGCTTTAAATCCAACTAGCCACTGCTCACCCCGCTTCAATCAAGTAGTGCGCTGACGGGAGGCTACGTCTGCTTGTACTGGCATAGTGATGCAACGTGGTTTAGTTACATGGGTTTGAACCACATGTGGTTCATTTTATTGGTTTATTTTCAAGTGTTTTTGAGGCGTTAATATTGCACATTAATTCTACTTGGCTGTTCAATCTAAACCAGGCCTGGGCAAAGTCAGGCCCGGGGGCCGGATGCGGCCGTTTGAGACGTTCTACCCGCCCCGCCCGGTACATCAAACATTTAAAAATATTAATACAACATAAAATTACTCGACGAGCTCTGCAGAATGTTTGTTTATTATGAAAATTGTGTTGCATAGGAATAGCATATCTGAATAAATATGCAAGTTAACAAAGTTAGCTATTTTGTGTTGTATTTTTTAAAAATTAGCATGTTTGTTAACAAAGTAACGTGGCCCGCAAAGTTTTCTGACATTTTCAATGTGGCCCCCAAGTGAAAATAATTGCCCACCCCTGATCTAAACGGTAAAGGAAGCGGAATGGGGTTCATTGTTCTCAACACTCAAAATTGTCACGGCAGCAGCTTGGTTGCACAGACCCGGAATCATGTGTAGGAACAAGGGAGTGATGTTTTGATAACCAGCTATACTACTACAATGACTACAAGCACGTATTATTTATGATATATATGAAGGTTAAGTTATTCTATACCACAACATTGCCTGCTAACCAGCCAGACTCTTGTTTTCCAACTAATTCCATAACATCCAACTTTGGTCCATGAATCATGTAGTTGGCTGTTGTGCATGTCAGTTAAAATACCTCTCTGTCAATTAGGTGGATCTTGATGCAGTTAAGATAGCGCTGTGTCCCAAAGGCTTTCTCTGCGAGACTAATGGTCTTGTACTTGACAAAGTGAAGAAAATGGTTCTTAGATGTGCTTGGGGAGCATGCAATTCTGACGAGAGATATCCAGAAAGACTACATGGAGCTCGTTTCATCCTCTTTCCAAAGCCAAAAACACAGTTGGCTAAGTGTTTACGGTGGATTAAGGCTTGTGGACGGCCCCACGCACAGCTGAATGTAAAAAACATCAACAAACACAAGGCTGTATGCTCGAAGGTAAGCAAGCAAAAGCATTAAACTGCATAAACCTTAAGTTAGGCAAGGCACGAAGAATTTCAAATGTCTTTGAAACAAAACTATACACTAATGGCGCTTTTCCACTGCTGGTACCAGCTCGACTTTACCCACCTCACCTCTACTTGCTTTAAGCTAGAACTACACCAAGGTACGGACTAGCGACTGGGCGTCTTCTACCATTTCTGTTGTTGCGATTGTACGTGTCCCTCGATTGTGCTTGCGCTCGTGCGAGGGAGCTCTTACAAATCAGAATAAAAGCAACAAGGAAGTTGTGGGGCTATTACTGACAGCTAGTAAAGAGCAAACCACACTGACACAAATTTAGTAGCCTAGTGCGTGCGTTATCAAATGTAGGCCTTTCTATGCCTTTTGTTAATTCAAAATTAAATTAAGAGAAGACGAAGGATGTGATTAGAAGGTATCATCTTGAAATGCAAACTGTTTACTTGTTGATGGGCTGCTGAATAAAAATGAATGTTCTCACTGTGATTAGGTTTTGTGTTTTATATATTATTACTTTGCGAGAAAGCCTGAAAAGCCTTTATCTAGATTCTAATTGGTGGAAACGCTAGCGATTTCCTTCACCTCTCGCTGCCGATTCAAAATTGGAACCGCTAGAAAAATTTGAGCTTTTCCATTGCATGGTATCAGCTCTATTCTACTCTACTCGGCATGGGTCTTCTTCCACTGCAGATAGTACCCACTCAGTTGTACCTGGTCGCCTGTCAGTTCACAGACATCTTGGTCAACCTTCACTTTGCCTGAACTTCCCTGTCCATCTCACTAGATGATGCCGTCGACAACCAAGAATAATCTGCAATTCCTCAATTGATCACCGTGTTTTTGCATTTTGACATTTAATAAAAGGTCAATAAAAAGTTGCGGCTGCTTCAGTAGTTTCCGTATGTATGCCCTTGCTGCGCAATGACGATATAATCCAATCAGTAGTCTACATTGTTGTCGCGTTGCATTTTAGTATCGCCTCAGCTCGCTTGGAACATCGACAGAGCACGTACTAGAAAAAGTACCTGTTACCAGGTGCTATCCCAACTTTTGCCCAATGAAAAGGTAAAAAAGGCGAGTCGAGTTGAGCTTGTACCAGCAGTAGAAAAATCCATAATTTACCATACTCTACATAATAAAAACACAATAAAATTAATTCATTTGCATTTGGTCTCAAATATGTTGTGATATTCTAATTGTAGCTGAGAGGCTGCTGATATCAGACATAAAACACTTGATGGGACCTATACAGAACATGAACAGAAAGACTTTTTGAAGCCATAATGTCATAGTGAAAAAGGCCAAAAATGCTATATATTTATAGCATTTTGTTGGTAGCGTATCATTAAACAACAGAAACCTTATGCTTTGATAGCATTTTGTTGGCGGGAATGGACCTACTCAGCAATATCCAGACCCTCTACAAGCAGACTGGACCATGATTAGACATGTGCGTCTATTACCAAAGAAACAACCCCTGCCTGAATATCACTCTGAAAACCACCTTGCATCCCCATCATTAACAAATGTACAACCACTGCAGGAAAACACTGACTTGTAAGTCCCAAAGACTGGGTATTGTTATCCAGTTTTCATGTAGGAACTAAAGATGCTGCATGTTGACTTTGTTATAACCAAACAATAATGCAATAATACAGAATATATTTTATTAGTGAACAGGAATTGATTTAATGAAGCTATTGTTATGAATTTGATCTTGTACAGGAACAGCTATCCCCCACCAGTTATCATCCTACACCGGTCTGAGGTCACATCCACATCTGCTAAGATTGAAGGAGAACGTAAGGGTATTCTTTCGTTCACTCAATATATTATTTTAGGTGTAGGCATGGTCTTCTAAATAATGAGTTAGCAATTTTGTGCAGTACTCCTTTTTAAATGGTGGATCTGGGAATATTCTTTCCTCAAAGATGCATCTTTCAGCGTAAAAGGGATGAGCTCCTAGAATTTAAATCCTGTCACCACAGGGTGTCCACAGGATCTTACTTTTTTTTTAAAAAGGTAATAAATACATTTAGCAAAAATAAGGCCCTTAAAAATTATTTGTTTTAATCGCCATATTACGATGTATCAAATTGTGCAGATAATTTAAATGTGAAAACATTTTTTTCTCTAAAGCGTAATCCTTGAATTATCATGAATAATTGCATTTGAGGGGGCGTTTTTAGTTTTAACATTTGTCTTTGCGTCACTCGTTTATAACCCAGGAAACTCACAGAACAATTGCATGCATTGTGAATAATCACATGATGCTGCTCAGCCAATCAAATCATGCATTCACCGACTCTGGTCGAATGATACAGGCGAACACAGCGGAGCGACAAGAAGAGAGGTCATTTTTCAGCATTCAAACGTAGACTTCTAAACCAGAGCTTTTAGTCAATAATGGACATGACCCATACTTTTTGTGACCCAGCTAGCTAGCTACTTATCTGGTACATGGTTAAATATGGGTCGCTAGTTAGCAACTTAGCTAACACATTTTAAACTGCAGTCAAATTAGTCTGATACCAGTCCTGAAGAGGGGATGCTGATTTTATAGTCTTTAATTGTATGTTGAACCAATAGCACTGCGATCAACACCAACTACGGCACGCTCGCTTTTACAGCGGGGCATTCCAATCGTCTTGAGAACTCAAAATGGATCATACACCGCCCCTTGTTGCCATTCAGTTATGCGAGTCGGCCTGCTCCAGCGGCTCTGAAGCCGGTTGTAAACAAAGCCTAAATGTGAACGTTTTCTCTCCTTGCATCTTTAACTTGACAGCTGAAAGCTTAAATTTGTAACCTACTTCGGTTAGTAGGACGTCTTTGTTTTATTTCTAGGAGTGCACGTATGTCCACCGATCAGTGTAAATAGCCGGTTGTGCCGATACAGGCACTAGAACTTTGCTTGTCAAGATATCGTGCAACAGGGGAAAGTTTGCCTTGAGATCTAATTTGAAGGTGAATATTCGACACACTGACACACAATAATACTAAGGTAGGGAATTTAATCTAACATTACGTTTGTAGAACAATACAAAGCTAGAGGCTGTTGATGTCCCTAAAATGGTGTCAGTTTTGTTAGCTAGCGCAGCAGCATGTAGCCTACATATAACTGTATTTGGCTAATCTATCAGACTACGCATCTCTTTATCACCTAAACAAAAATATTTACTTATTTCTTAATTGAAATTAATCTGTTCTTTCCTGAACTGAAGTATTACTTTGAAGAATTACTTTGTAATATGCAACACAGGCCTTGGACATTTATATCGGGTTATTTTGTCACCTGGCCATTCTGGCACTTTTTTTCAGTATTTATTTAATATTATTATATTTTTTTACGGATCTGGTAGCCTACTACACTGACTGGTCTAATGTGGCTATACATCTTGCCCGCCAGATGGACAGCAGCTCTTTGTCTGTAAAGAGGAGTGGAACCCCAGTATGGACCAGGAGGAACCAGAGCCCCCCCACATTAAAGAGGAACAGGAGGAACTGTGGAACAGTCAGGAGGGAGAGCAGCTTCCAGGAATAAATGAGTCTGATATCATCGCATTCACTTTCAATCCTGACCTTGTGAAGAGTGAGTATGATGAAGAGGAACAGTCTTCACAGCTTCATCCAACCCAAACTGAGGAGAATAGTGAGCCTCTAGCCAGCACCTCATCTGGACACATTAAAACAGAAGCTGATGGAGAGGACTGTGGAGTGTCAGAAGCAGCCAGGAACTTAGACCCAGCTGGTGGTTTAGAACCTTCTAGAGAAGGCCAGCTGCTCTCCTCAGACTTGAAGACTGAGACTGACGACAGTGATGATTGGGAACAGGAGACCAAACTATCTCAGTCAGATATAACTACACTGAAATCACAAAAAACAAAGAATACTGGGGAAAGACCATTTAATTGTACCATTTGTAAAAAAAGTTTCACACATCAAAGTATTCTAAAGAGACATACAAAAAATCATACTGGGGTGAGACCCTTCATTTGTTCAGTTTGTGAAAAGGATTTTACATACAAACATTGTCTGACGCGACACATGAGAATTCATACTGGGGAAAAGCCCTTCAGTTGTACAGTTTGTAAAAAAGCTTTCACGTGGGGTAGTGATCTTAAAACACACATGAGAATACATAGTGGGGAAAGACCCTTTAGTTGCACTGTTTGCAATAAATACTTCACACAGCAAGTTCACCTAAAGATGCACATGGGATGTCATGAAGAAAAGTCCTTCAGCTGTACCGTCTGTAAAGAAGATTTTGCACAGCAGAATGCACTAAAAATACATATGATGACTCACTCTGGGGAACAACCTTTCAGTTGCCCATTTTGTAAAAAAGAATTTGTACACAACAGTGATCGGAGGAGACACATGAGAATTCATAGTGGGGAAAGACCCTTCAGATGTACTCTGTGTGATAAAGACTTTACACAGCAAAGTGCACTGAAGTTGCACATGAGAATGCATAGTGGGCAAAGACCCTTCGTCTGCCAGGTTTGTAAGAAGGATTTCACACAGCAATGCCATTTGAAGATACATATGAGGGTTCATACTGGGGAAAGACCCTTCGGTTGCCCAGTTTGTAAAAAGGATTTCACACAGCAAAGTCATTTAAAGATACACATGATAACTCATTCTAGGGAAAGGCTTTTCAGTTGCTCGGTCTGTAATAAAGATTTCCCACAGAAAGGTGATGTGAGAAGGCACATGAGGATACACACTGGGGAAAGACCCTTCAGGTGCACCATTTGTAACAAAGACTTCACACAGCAAGCCCACCTTAAGACACACATGAAATATCATACTGTGGAGAGTTCCACCAGTGTTTAGAAGCATCAGCACAGCATGTGGCATAAGTGTGCATGTACTTGGACTAACAATTTGCCATTCCATATTTGCTTAGAGTTAACAATTTCATTTATTTAGTGGACTAAAGCCCTTTTCACACTGTTCTTGGTAAATTACCTGCATTGTCTGGCAAAACTAGTATAACTACATTACTCAAAATGAGATTAAAGTTGTAGGCTAATGTTTATTTGTTAAATACAGTTTTGTGATTGGTTTGCTCACTCAACATTAACGCTTGCTTCAGAATGAAGTGCTTGTCCCTGCACTGGTTCTTCATTCGTTCACATCACAGCCATACCAGATATTTCCAAGGAGTGGTACTAGGTTGCGAGGTGGGAAATTGAGGGAGCGGATAGAGGTGTATCGACCCTGTTCCTGATCATTACCACATGCAGGGGTATGTGGTATGTGTGAAAAGGGCTTTACGTAGCCTATGCATAACTAATGTTCTTTGTATGTTGTTTTATGCTGCTTCTAGACTTTACCTTGTTAAAGATGCATTAAAAAAATGTCTTCAATGTAAGAGTCACACTCTTAAAGGTGACCTGTCATAAGCAGTCATGTCCAAACCACATGACTAATAGTTGTTGCTTGACATGGGGTGGTAGGCTGGTTTAGTGGTCAGGGTGGTTGACTGACCCAGTAGGATGTGTGGCTGATCTCCAACAAGCTCCACCTTGATCCTCCTTAATTCTTGTAAATGAGTCACTTTTGCAAAAAAATGCAAAGCTGCAAATTAGGTAATAGGACTGAACTGTGATGAGACGCATCGATGCTTGTGTTACTATTGATAGATCAATATATATATATATATATATATATATATATATTAGGGCTGCACGATTGATTAACCACATCGCAATGTGGCATTGTGCGATTATGTAACCGCGAAAACCTACGATTATTTATAATCTTCACGCAGTGTGTGCATGACAACCTGCTAGTATTTGCTGCTATTTTTTTCTCCTTAACGGCTCGGTTAAGATTTCCATGTTCGGGCAGATAGACAACTCCGTTTTCCTCGTCGACTCATTTACATATTATTTTGAAAATGGATGCAAACTGAGGCAGACTTGATGCAGAGGCTGACTTGATGCAAAAGAAAAATGCAATGTTTGGTGTTATTTTGATATTAGCGACGTCGCATAAACGTAGTCTGCCCATCCTGAGAATAGGTAGATTTCCCATCAAAGTTACGACAGTTTGTAGCATTTGTTATTTGTATCATATAGCATATGTCATGTAGCATATTCAATTGTTCCTAAATCCCAATTTAGTACTTTGTAGATTAAAGTTTTGTGGGCTGTCAGAAAATGCCTAAGATTTGGTATTTTGCATAAATATAAGATATATCAATCTTGAGACTTTATTTAAGTCTATTAATAATAGCCTACATATTTCTGTAGGCCTAGTACTTATGTTTTGGCCTAGGTGGCCTAGTGTGACACATGTCACACTAGGCCACCAGCATCAGTTAATTATCTGCCTAAGAAATGCAGTACTCCTCTAGCCTATATAGTTAGCCTAGTGAAACCACAATGATCTTGCAATCTTCAGTTTGACATTGTCATGACAATCAGTCTGGAGAGGCTTCAAATAATGGCGTCCGTGACCAATACCATACAGTCATACTAATAGCTATGGGCGTTATTTAGGTGTGACAGTGAAAGCTTTTATTTTTTATTTTTTGCTTCACTGAGTTTTATTATCTCACATATTCAAAATTTTTGTTTGATACTGAAGAAGTGACACAAATCTGATGCCATACCCTCTCCCTTGACTCCCGTTGAGCTCCTTAGTCTACCTACTATTTTTTATTTTATTGTGAAGTGGGTGGAGTTACATATTAAATATGCTTGTTATTTACAATAATTATTTAAAAGATGCCATTGTTACAGGCTGCTTGGTGTGAAAGATTAGCATGACGGGAGAAAATGATGGTGGGGAACAATGTTCATTTTTAATAACTAATATAAAAATGTCTGCTCATTGACTGCTTTTGTGAGCAGGAAAACCAGCCGACAGGCAGCATTACTGTGTAGCTACTGCAACTTCCCAAATGGCTAATTTACAATATAATTTGTAATCTAAATAACACTGTCACATTTTGAAATGTGACTAATAAACATTTAAGACATGCAAACCGTGTCATACCTTTGTGATTTCTTCTAAGTTTGTTTCAGCAGTCATACCAAGTCAAACAAGTCAAATTATTATCCAACGTCAACAACCTGTAATGCCGGGTTCAGACTACACCACTTTAGATGGATGTGCAGCACACACTCCACGACTCTCTTGTAATCCGGTGTCTTGACGCCGTTGTGATTCACACAATGTGATTGATCGGCATCAGGAGGTCACAAGATGTGTCACCCGACGAAATCAACCTGGAGCTTGGAGATTGTTTCACGAGCATATATAGGCATAGGCATATCTCACAAACAATATGTAATATAGGCATATCCCTCCGTAGTAGCATTCGCACGTCTTTAACATGGGGCTACATTTCTCAACATATTTCAATCAATATTTCCCACCATTTATATGGTTTAAAGTAATTTGAATCAAATATGAAGCGTTATGGACAAGGGATAGCCTATGTGTTTCAGAGAGACTTGAATTCTTCCAGTATTTTAGCGTTTCTTCAAGCAGTTTAATTGATGACGAAGGCTTTTACTCCTTCCCTTTGTTTTCATCTCATCCTTGTATTGCGCTCTCATTGGCTGTAGGTCGTCGCTGCTGTCATTACCAGTCTCAATACCGTTCATACTACAGGATTTTGACTCCCTGACAGGTCCAGATATTTAACCTGCTAAATATCCAGTCGGGCCTTGCAACGCCTCGCTGACACACTCTAGATTATAGATTATAATTAATCCATTAATTGTTACCAGTTAACATTTTGGGAATATAACCATAAAATGCACGTTATACCGTGATTACTGGCAGGACACCGGCGTTGAGGCGAATAACCCCAGCCCCATGCCGCCATACCTTTTCCACGGAATGAAGCCTTAAAGCCTATAAAACGCAGTGTAAAAAGTAGTGATAAGAAACCGATGCCTTATGAAGCATTTAGAAGCCTCTTCCTTATTGTACCAGGAAGAGAGCCGAAGCATCAAAGCCCTGTCAACCTGCTGTGACATGTAATCTGCAAAAATTATAGCAACGATATAAACTTGAGATAGACTATGCTCAAGACATTGGTGCCTCGATGAGTTCACCTTAAATTAAGCGGCCAAAAAGCCTTTTTAATGGTTTTAGTCCACTGAAATAAAAGCATTTTAGTGGACTAAAACCATTATAGAGGCTTTTATACTAAAATAAAAGCATTTCAGTAGGCTATTATATTTGAGTTTACCAATTAAACCGTTTCAGTAGACCGCCTAACCACGTGATATGCCTATAGTGTTGTTATTATGTTATGCCACTATTAGGCTATATGTCCCTCATACAGGCCCTTTAAAAGCCCTTACACAAGAACAGACATTTAATGACTACTGTCACAGGGTGGTAGTGTGTAATTATTAGTGTAAATCTTGTGAAAATATACCATTATTATTGTTTGGGGAATTTGGGAAAAGTATAAGGTGGGGTAGTTTTGATCTAATATGGAGTATATGATGTGCTTACTGTATGCAGCAGGGTAAGGACATGTTCTTGTAAAACATTCACTTTATTCAGTTTTAATTAAAAACAAAATTTCAAGGCAACTATTTGTGCAGATTTGGGGGCTAGAATGTAGGGGTGGGAGATATAGACTTAGACGTCATAGACTATAGAGTCTATGATGTGATGCCTTGTGATGCCTTTACCGGCTTCACTCCGATACAGTAGGAGGCGGTGTAGTCATCTTTCAAGTGCCGAAAGATTCTAAACGGTTCGAAGCTTTGGTGTCGAACTTGCTTCTTCAGCATACATTTATATATTTCCGATAGTACATTTATAGAATAAGATATCGAACATTACAGAGGAGACGTATTGACGTCGCATGGGTGCTGGGTGGTGTCTTTAAGTGGATTCCGACGTGGGACGAACATGAGTGAGTTACTGTGTGTTGTTTCTGACTAGTCCAGACCTTGTTGGTGGCAGAACACGCATCGCCGTTATTTGTATTATAATTGTAACCTAGTTTGGAAATAGAAACAGCTCACGTAGCCTATAGCCTACACATTGTTCATTTGTGCATTGTGGCGTGTTCAGGCCAGAGCATATTGTCCTAGTATAGCCTCACCATCTTGATCTCTGTGTGCGTTCAGTGGACTTAACGTTCAATGAATTAACTGTTTTAATTAAATGGGCGTGTGGAGAGTGTTGCTAAATGACGTGCATTAAAAGTGTAGCTGTAACACACATGCACAACCATTCATAAAACCTGATTGCTGTAAATATTCTACTCCCGAGTAAAGCAAGTTAAGAAGCAATTACTAAATGCAATGTGGCCATTTGATGATGTTACAGGCACAGATGCAAATTAAATACAAAATGAGTGTTCATAATTTTACATTAGACAACTCATAGATACATGTGACATCACTGTAGGTTAGCACCGCCACATTTGAGTTCTGTCAGCTACGCAACTCCGATCCCTTCCATAGAAATACCTGAGACAATGAAGGAAGATGATCCATGAAACAAAATGTTCATACAGTATGCTAGGGGTTATGTTTTGTTGTTTACTAACACTAGTCTTTAGAGAAACCCAGGACTGCAATTGTATTTTTTATATATA